>BMAO01014651.1:129459-196695 GCA_019973975.1 Trichonephila clavata | reverse complement strand
CGCTCAACGTGGGCCAGACCAGTGGTGTCATTTGAAATGGGTAGTCCCCATTAAAGTGACGGGTTGGAAGTTTATCCGTTGCAAGATTCCCTTTGAAGGCGAAACGTATTGGACGTTTACGGTGACAAGAAAATACATTTCAAAGAGTCTCTTTTCGTTCTCAAGGACGAACTGTACGTTTTATCTCCAAAGCAACAAAATGTCATGAATCAAATCAAGGAAATGAAAGAAAAGATGCAAAAGGAACGAGACGATTATTGGAAACCCATCGTGGCCGATTTAAAGAGGGAATGCGACGTTTTTAAAAACGAGTGGACATCCAAAGAAAATGAGTGGAAAGCTGAAAGAAATGTTTTTAAATTGGAAAGAGACACCTTTAAAGCCGAAAGAAATGTATTTAAGAATGAAAGAGATGTACTAAAGACTGAAAGAGATGCACTGAAGGCTGAAAGAGATGTATTGAAGACCCAAAGAGATGTATTAAAGACCAAAAGAGATGTATTTCAAGTCGAAAAGGATAGTTTGTTGTTGGAAAATGTTGGACTGAAAAGAATGCTGATCCAGTGAACTCACCGAGTGGGGGAAAGTGGCTGTACAAGGAACCTTTCTTGGACACCCTAGGTGAAAATACCTGCAACATATGAGGACTATAAAATTATAACATGGTTTTAAAAACCTCAAAGTCTGTCAAGTCGGTTTTCAGACATGTGTACATTTTATGTTAAGGACTGTAAAAATGTGTCGCGGTTTTGGTACACTTTATGTTATGGACTAAAAAAATGTGTCGTGGTTTTGTCATTGTTTTATTACAGTTGTTATAATAAATAAAAAATTTTAAAAAAAGTTTTTTTTTTATTACTTTATCGTTTTATGAATACATATATCCCTTGGATGTGATGTTGAGTGGTTACTTTTCATGCATTATTACACATTTCTCTATTTGGTCTGGTGGCCAATGTGTCCCAACCCCAGATCCCTTTGAATACGTCTCATGGATCGTCACTTGACCATGGTTCAAAATTACGCCAAATTATGTAAGGTTTACCCAAAGATTTTTACCCAACACTTGTTACTTTCCTCGCTTTCCACAAGTCGTATAAACATTTGCGCTCCACGTTTAAAATTGGATCGCGGGGGGGGGTCAGCAGCTTCCCGTATGCCTTTGCACACAGGGGCCCCAGTGCCTTTACCGTTATACCATTCACCTATGGCAATCACTGTAAAATAGGAAACGCCTCTCGTTTTACAGTCATTACCATAGGTTCCATACAGTCGGTCGAATAAAAAGTTGAGCACCGTGACCCTTTCAAAAAATGATTGAAAATGGAAAACGACCTTTTTTGAAAGAATCCTCGGTTGTATTTGTCAGAATCTTGTCCCCCTACGTTGTGTTTCCGGTCCCATGACTCTTTTTTGTAGAATCCCCTTTCCACCCCGTTGTGTTTCAGGTCCAACATGATACGACTCTATTTTGAAAGCACCCTTTTTCTCCTACCCTCCCGTTGTGTTTCAGGTCACCTTAGGATGGTTCTTTTTCACCTCGTGGTGTTTCAAGTCAACCTTAGGATTGCTCTTTTGGTATGAATTTTGTCCCTTCCCCCCCCCCTTTTTTGTACCCTCATGTTGCATTTTCAGCTCAAACCCAAGTACGAAGCAAAGTCTGTCTCAAGTCGACATTCACCTTACGATTGCTCTTTTGGTATGAATTTTGTACCCTCATGTTGCATTTTATGCTCAAATCAAAGTCTGTCCGAAAGTCTAAAGTACGTTCTGCTACAAATGAACAAACAAACTTTTTTCAAATTCCTCCGAAAAATATTTTGGAGGGACGCGAGAAAAAAAAGTTTCAACCCAGACGAATGATTTAAAACGGGGGGTGAGCCACAAATGAAATGGAGACCTGTCAGGGGACAAAAGGAAATGGAGGCGTTTCGGGGGGGGGGCAAATGAAAGGGAGACAGGTGAAGCGAGGGGTGAAAGCAGTGACCCTTGAAATGGAGGCATCGCAACGTTCCCTGGAGATTGATTCCAGGGGCCCCGGTGCTTTGAACGCTCTACCATACACCTATGGCAATCACACTGAAAATCGGAAGCGCCTTTCGTTTTACAGTCCTTACCATAGGTTCCATACAGTCGGTCGAAAAAATAGTCGAGCACCGTGACCCTTTCCAAAAATGATTGAAAATGGAAAACGACCTTTTTGGAAAGGGCTCTTTTGGTCAGAATCGTGTCCCCTATGGTATGTTGATCGGAAAATTTTTTCAAATTCCTCTGAAAAAAATATGTTGGATGGGACGCGAGAAAAAATAAAAAGTTTCATCCTAGACGAAGGATGAAAATGGAGGGGTTGAGCCACAAATGAAATGGAGACTTGTCACGCTGGGTGAAAGCAACGACCCATGTAATGGAGGTAGGTCAGGGAGGGTAAATAAAAGGGAGACAAGTCAAGCTGGGAGAAAGCAGCGACCTATGAAGTGTAGGCATTACAACGTTGGTATGTCGAGAAAAGACAGAGAATCATTCCAATAGGGGTGTTGTTAGAACATTGGAGGCGAGCCATCTCACGACGTTGCCATCTTGGCGTGTCTCATCTGGTGCGAACCATCGTCTACGTGAGTCAACCCAAATCGTCGTGTGACAAGGGTCCTGGCAATTTGAGCAACATGCGTCTCATTTTCACATCAATCGACCCTTGCACCCGTTTAGGATTGCGTTTCTTTGTACCCTCTTTCCAGGGGGAATAGAAAAATTACTGTGGGACCCACTTGGAAATAAAAATGTATCCAGTTGGGCTGCCAAGCGTGTACGGGACCCATGGTATAATGTAAGATGGGGGATACCGATCCATGTGACGGGCTGGAAATGTTTAAAATGTGTGATTCCCTTGTATGCGCACTACGAGGAAACGGAGGAATGCACACCTCTGCATTTGAATCTATACGATAATAAAATAGTGTATGTCGAGGAGGGACACCAGGGATCCGAGTATTCCTTTTAACGCATGAGAGACGAAGTGTATGTGTTGTCTCGTAAACAACAAAATATGATGAATAAAGTCAAGAAAACAAAACAAGCATGTGCCATGGACCACAAGCTGATATTAAGGTCAAAGATGGATGAAGTGCAAGCGAAAAACGACCAAAGGCTCAACGAGATGAAAGCGAGAAACGACCTCATGGAAAGGGAAAGAGATTTCATTCAAAGGGAAAACGACGTGTTGAAAGAGGAACTTGACGTGGTGAAAACAAAAGAAAATGAGTTGAACGCTAAAGTACAAAACATGTCAGTTGAAAATAAAATATTGAAAGATTTGTTGCAAAGAAAAAGAGTGGACAGAATCTCTTCAAATACATGGCGTTGGAAAAACAATAGTGTAAAAAGGTTGGTTCGACCTCGTTCAGTCATCTCTCAACTTTCGAGTTTACTAGCCAACCTTTGAAACTAAATCATGTAAGCTTCTCTAAAAAAAATTTAAAAAAATAAAAATAAATTTTTTTTTTACAGAGGTAGGATGTTTTAAACCTCTTGAGCTCTTCAATCTGCTGAGAGTTTGGTTGTCAATATTATTTGCTCCTGAAAGATATTTTAAACTTGCCTCACATTCTTTTTTTGGCTTCTGCGATATTTTATTTTATTAGCCTTCCATTGTGAATCTTACACAATGTTCCAGGCACAGTCTCAAAAAATGTGTCAACATTCCATTGTGAATCTTACACACAATGTTCCAGCCACAATCTGAATCAATGTGTCAGAGTTTTTTTTTCTTGTCGTTTCCAAACCCCCCAAATGGAAGAATGATTCCTGGTCTCGAGACCCTCCTATGGGGGGGGGTATACTTAAGAGTTGTACAGGGTTCGACAGGGCTTGAAGCCCACGTCATACAATGTGCCACACAAGTTCATAGGAACCCTAGGAGCCCCGTGATTTGCCTTTGAATTTTGTTTTTTTTCACTCATTACAGACCCTCCTATGGGGGGTAGGGTAACAGCAGTTACACTGTTGCCATCTACTAGCTCGTCTCTTTCGTTTGACATACTGCAAAAGCTTATGGGATACATAGAAGCCGAGATGGGTTCAAGACAAGTTGACACCTGTTTTCGAACCCTACAGACCCTCCTATGGGGGCTAGAATCTTGTAACGGGTATCCTTCGAAAGTGCTCGCCCTTCCAAACACTTGGATGGGTGACACGACGCCCTGAGGGGTGTGGGGGCTGAGCAAGGTCCCTTTCAAATGTCGAAATGGTTTGGAGCGAAACCCGGGAACCAAGGTCTAGATTAATGGCATCCAACGATAGTCCCTGTGAAGGGCTATCCAACAACGTCAACCGTTTGGAAATCGGACGGATAGGTGAGGAGCAAATCCAAAGTAGGTCAAAGGGCCTTTTTAGCCTAGTGCCTCAACCAGGAGGTCTAGGTCCAAACCGATGGATGTTTTGTAAACTACAAACGATTCTGAATCTTTTGACGGGTCACACGTCTACGAGGGCCCCATAGGAGCCGAGATATCGCCACTTCCGGTTCACCAGGGGGGGTCCCCATGACCCCCCAGGGAAAAAGTCTGGACCCGATACGACCGTAATTTACCGAGATAGAAGGTTTGGACTTGATTCCATAGCATTCCAATGGGAAAAGCTTCCATACTACGAGTCTAATGCTGCGAAAAATTACAAGTCCAATAAAATGCTACTGCGCATGCGCCTTTAAAACTCTACTGCGCATGCACGATGTGATGTCACTCTTGAATGTTGGGTATAAAATGGACGACTCGCTCGTGGACTCGCGGAGTCATCCTTTACAAGCGTATTTTGCGCCTAGTGATAACATACGCTTGCCCCATCTGGGGCGCGGCGGCACCGACCCATACTAAACGGATCCAAATCATACAAAATAAAATACTGAGAATTATTACTAACGCACCTTGGTACGTTAGGAATTCTGTCATTCACAACGACTTACATATGGAGCCGATCGATAACTACATCACTAAATTGTCTAGAAATGTTTTTAGAAGTATCGAAAATCATGACGACCCATTAATTAAAGCACAAACATTGTTCACTTATCCACATACTAAAGTTAATTTCGCATACAAGTCTTCTAAGTGGGAAATTTCCCTTAAGCCCCCATAACTCAACAAAAATACTTAATTTACACATTGAACTACAACACACGCTTCCGCTACTATCTTTTAAAACTGGGTCAGATGAAAAATTGCTGACGTCATTCTCCATTTCCACCCCTGCGGACGCAGGGGAACTTCGGCGTTTTTCGCCCATCGATGCTTCTTCCTCCACCACTCCAAGCATTTTCCAACAGTTTTCAGCGAATAGTGCCCGCACCAGTGGTCGACCCTTGCCAATTGTGCTGTCATCCGATAGAGCTCCATCTTTTCTATCCCTTTTCGGGGTCACTTGCCACAAAATTTGTGTGTAAGCCCCCCTTAAGGGCCGGTGAGTCTCGCATGACCTCTTTATTCACGTAATGTTTTAATTGTTTTCATTATGATATTTTTGTAATTTTTGTATATATTTTTATATTTTCGGATGGCCCATACGATGTATCATCGTTTAAACTTCGTTTCAATTTCGCACCTTGAATGGTTTTTGTGCTATAGTGGTTTGAGTGCGGGTCACTTTTCGCGTGACGCGAAACTTGAACGGGACCTTGCTCAGCCCCAGGACCCCTCAGGTCATCGTGTCACCTATCCATCTGTTTGGAATAAAAGGTTCTTTCGAAAGATACCCCTTACAAGATCCTACCCCCCCTAGAAGGGTCTCTAGGGTTCAAAAACAGGTGACCCTTTGTCTTGAACCTATCTCGGCAGGTACGAACCTATCTTGGCTTCTATGGAACCGAGAAGCGTTTGCAGCATGTCAAATGAAAGAGACGCGCTAGTAGAGGGCAACCCTCCCATTGATTTGACCCTACCCCCAATAGGAGGGTCTGTAAGGAGTGAACCATCATAACATTCAAAGGTACATAATGGGGCTCCTAAGGTGCCTAGGAACGTGTGATAGCGCAGGGTAGGACGTGGGCTACGAGTCCTGTCGAACCCTGTACAACCGTTGGGAATACCCCCCATAGGAGGGTCTCGAGAGCCTGGAAACCCACACGGTTTGAATCGAAAAGAACTCGATCCCATTGGAATAGACCGAGATGGAAGGTTCGAGCACGATGCCATGAGAAATGAGACACTGAAAAAAATGACAAGTCCTATAACATTCTACTGCGCATGACGTCACTTTAATGTAGGGTATAAACACTCGACAACTTGGAGTCAAACTCAAAATATTCTTTGCTCTAAAAATTTTTCTCACTCTGTAAAAAAAAAAAAAAAAAAAAAAAAAAAAAAATTTTTTTTTTTACAGAGGTAGGATGTTTTAAACTTTTTGAGCTCTTCAATCTGCTGAGAGTTTGACAGTTCTGTTTGTAGTCCCTGATTGTAAGCATTCAAAGTTGATCATTTACAACTCACAACAAACATGTTTAAATCTTCTTCGACTTTTTTCAGGCATTTACATAACCATTCAAATGATCCCATATGTTGCCCACAATGTGACGAGGAAATGACAGTGCGTCATTTTTATTCTACACATGCTTCCAAAGAGCATAGTTTGAATTTTCGTAAACAATGTGTGTTTTGTTTTAGATATTCTTTGCTCTGAAAATTTTTCTCACTCAGAAAAGTTTTCGCAGATGAGTACAAGTTTTCAAAGAGAGGCCCTCTCCAACGTTGGCACCTTCCTTCACCCAAAAAAAGGGGGACCGAGTCGACTCTTGTGTCGACTCGGTCCCCCTTTTTTCGGTTCAGTTCAATAGGTAGAGTTTAATATTTCAATGTTCAATATGTACAGTTCAATGTTCCACATTTACTCCACTAAATCAGCCATTTGTTTCTGACATTCGGCCTGCAGCTTGTTGAAATGCTGTAGATAACGCGCAAACCGGTAAGATTTGACCATGGTGCACTCGGAAATGTCATAATTTTCATGCACCCCATCGTGGAGGTGATCGGGTAGCGTACGGTCATGGAGATCCTGGAACTTTGGCAGCGTCTCCAAGCTGATGGTAACCCCAGCTGCTCAAAGAATTTGCGCTGGTCGGTTCCCTTGACCACGATGAGGCCTCGATTGCCTTGCGCCAGCTGACCAAATTTACTACTGACGCAAAAGCTGAGGTATTCGAGGGGCACGGATCCAGGCAGGTGGTTTTTGAGATGGAGACTTTCGTTGATATACCGATTGACCCGGTCATCTTTTGAGGTCGTCCTCAAATTAGAATGATCCACGGTGATGCACATGACTTGTGGATCCTCCGAAATGCTGGCAATGGAGATTTCGATGGAGACAGGCTTACCCCCACGATGAAACACGTTGGCATGAGCAAAAAAGGCTAGATGAGACATGTTGCATTTGAGAGAAGGGCGGCGGAGATGGCTCGCCTAATATACTCTGGTGGGTCACGTGAATCGATTCCTATTGGCTGGCAATCCATATCATGAGATTTCTATCGACTATTCAACATTGACATGCAAAAAAATACAAGAGGTTGGTAAAAAGTACAAATTTTTAAAAGAGAGGCTCTCCAACCTTGGCACCTTCCTTTATCCAAAAAAGGGGGACCGAGTCGACTTTGCTGTCGACTCGGTCCCCCTTTTTTGGGCCATTGGGCCATTTTTTTTCACTCTATCAAAGCTGAAACTTTGTCCTTCCATTCCGCCTGCAACTTTTGAAACTGCTGCAGATATTTTGCAAATTGAAAAGATTTCAGCATGGTGCAATGAGACACGTCCCCTTCGTCGTGGTGTTGGGAAAGGTGCCATCGCAAAGGGTGTTGAATTTGGGCAGCATCTCCAAGCATACGGTGACGAGTCCCAACTCTTAAATTTTTTTTTGCTGTTTGGAGCTTTTCAAGACAATGAGACCTCCTGGGTCCACCATGCCCCTCACGCAATAGGGTAGGTAGCCTACAGGCACACTCTTGGGCAAGGGACGTACCAGACGAAGACGAGCGTTTTTGCAGGCATTGTATCGCATGTCTCGGGGCGTGGAGTCGAATCCGTCATGGTTGACGGTAATGCAGAGCACTTGAGGATCACTGCCATTCTTGGGAAGGGTGGCAATATAGACAACTCGATGGGCACTGGCTTGCCCTGATGGAGAAAGTAGTTGGCATGAGAAAAAGAGATAGACATGCTGCTCCTTCTGAAAAAGAATGATTCGGCTGGCTAGAGGCTGGCGTTATATAGGCTCGAGGAGCGTGACGTCTACAGGCATCCCATATTCCAAGGCCTTGCGATGCGAGCGTTCCACGTGGGGTTCCAACGCCCGTTTCCAAGCTGGGGGCATGACAAGGCGCCAAGGAAGGTGGTCGTCTCGATGCATTTCCCAATCATCCAACCACGTTAATAGTCTCACGTACACATCCGCTAGGCGCGAGCAGTTTGTGAGATTCAACGTATAGGCCTCCTTATTGTGAGGTTGGTGGGCTTCCCAAACTCGGCGAGACGGGGGACGACCCAGTTGAAAGAATCTCAACTCGACGCCTGGATCCCACGTCAAATCCAAATAACTGGTAAACACGACCACGGTCTTTCCAAACGACCGAGGCACGTGCACTCCGAAATTGGGTTCAAAGAGGATGGTGTAAGGATAGTCGTGCTCGTAATACGTGACTCGATCGGGCCAGCGACCCAAATTGCCAAACACGATCGTCTTGCGATGTCGACACTGGTCCAATAAATGTTGGATCATTCTGACACAAAGAGAAAAAGACTTGCTTTTTAAAAAAATAATACTTTTTGTTGGACACGGGTCCAATAAATGTTGTAACATTCGGACACAAAGAAGGAGACTTGTTTTTTAAAAAATAATACTTTTTGTTTGCAACGGGTCCAATAAATATTGTATCATTCGGACACAAAGAAGGAGACTTGTGTTTTTAAAAAAATAATCATTTTTTTATTGATCATTATCATACTGTACAAGACAGATTCAGAGGTTGCATGGCTTTAATCCAACAGAGGGTCGGATACAAGGGGAGAGTTTGGGCATTGACAAGTCCAGGGGCTCCATCACCATATCGTGTTCAAAAGTCTCCAGGAAGGTGATGAGTTCATTGTTTTCATCAAAGAGCGAGGGCACCAGGTGGAGCACCGATTGTTCGGGTCCAGAGAAGGACGTTAGGAGTTGGTCGAGTCAAGCAGCTTCGAGCTCTGGCACGGGGTCTGGAGAGATGAGCTCAGGTTCTGGAATCTGCACAGGTGGTGGAGAGAGGAGCTCAGATTCTGGAATCGGCTCAGGTTCTGGAATCGGCTCAGGTTCTGGAATCTGCACAGGTGGCGGAGAGAGGAGCTGAGGTTCTGGAATCTGCACAGGTTGAGGATAGAGTAACTCAGGTTGTGGAATCTGCACAGGCTGGAGATAGAGTAGCTCAGGTTGTGGAATCTGCACAGGCCCAGGTCTCTGGATGCATCCTCGTTTCTTGGAGGGGCGCGTCTCCTCCCCAGATCGCTTCAGTCCAAGCACTGGGGTCGGAGGTGGTAGCTTGTAGGCGATTTGATCCAACGTTTTTTTTTCTCGAAAATCTCCCAGGTGAAATCCCTTCTGAAGGAGCTGAGGGAGCAGGAATTCGGGGATCAGGTCCAGACCAAACACGGTTTTTTGAACCGTCAACAGAAAATAGTGGGTTCCCGCCGGGATCGGATAGGCCGAGTGTGGCTCCAAGATGGTCCGATGGTAGAGCATTTAATCGTAGGGCTCGAAACTCTTCTCGTTCAGCTTGGGTCGGGCTCGACACTGGAGACTGGAAGGGGGCAGTTCGTAGAGCAGCAGGGGCACCTGCGTCGTTTGAATTAAATGCACTTCTCCGTGGTGCACCGTTCTCAACCCAAAGGTAAAGTCTTTTTTCACAAAAAACATGTTGCCATAGATGTACACCATCCTCTTGTCGGTATTTTTGAGCAAACGATCTGGATTTTTCAAGAGGCTTTTGGACACTTTTTCCCACAGGATCGCGTTGGGTCGAAATTCGTTGACGTGCTTGGCTTCCAGCACGGCCCGCTTGAAATTGTCCATCAACGTCTTTTGGTGGTACCACGGATCTTGACGAAATAAAGTAAACACGCGTTTGGCATGAGGCTCCTGGTAGAGGATGCCCACTCGTACCTGGCTTTGTTGAGCGGCATATTCCAACGCATCGGGTTTCTCGGGCAGCGTCACGGGCACCACGGTGGAGGAGAGGTGCTCTGGGAAGGCATCCATGCTGCAAACTGACGACGAGAAGCGTCGACCCGCGACCTTCTTTTATACGTTTTTCAGGCCGGATGCGAGCGAAAAATGGGGTTGAGAGGTTGGTGGAGAATGGCACACATGCCTTGCACGGTAATCCAACGATGACATTGCGTCTGGTGGCAAAAGGGACATTCGCCTCGTGCATGGGATTTCAAGAGCATGACGGGGATGCGTTTGAAAGGACTGAAAGCGCTCCATTTTGCTTGAATGTCTTTAAAGTCTTGCTTGGAACGAGAATCGGTCACACAGAGGGTGCCGACATTTAGATAATGTAAAGAGTTGAACACTTCATGCGCCTTGACGCGATCCGAAGCATACGAGACGACCCCGTTGGTGAGCGTGAAACCATGGTCTCGGAGACACAACACGGCCAGACCGTGCGTATGGAAAAAGACTTGAGCGTGGTGCTGGGGAAATCGATAAGCATAAGGAGGGCGTCGTCGAGACGAGGAGAAACAACGTCGTCGTCGAGGGTCTTGCGGAGAGTTTAGTTTTGGGGGCTCATGAGAAGACTCTGGGTGTGAAGGAGAAGCCATGGAGGGCAAAGGGGAACCAGGGGTGGATAACAGGCTCAACACATCGTCCGTGTCGGTCATGTTGAAAAAGAGAAGCTGCAAATTATTTGCTCTGAAATGAAATCTGCAAAGTGTTTGCTCTTAAATGTAATCTGCAAAGTGTTTGCTCTTAAACATTCTCTCTCTCTAAAAAAAAATTAATTTTTTTTTCTTTTAAAGATAAATTTATTTCTTTTCTAGCTAGAGTTGTTCTCTTCGAGTGCTGCGTGTATTACAACTCCGTGTTCTTTCAAAGTTTAAAAGCTTTCTACCACCCCCTCATTTCATTTACTCGTCTAGTGTAGGGTGCTTTGAAATTTTGTTTCTTTTCAATCTATCGTGTCCGACCATGTCTGTTGTTTCGGATGCATGCTATTGTGAACAAGATTGTTTGGTGTGTTCTCGGGAGAAGAGCCCCCTCATGATTGTGTGATTCACGTTTTATTGGAATCGATGGTGTTTCAAGAACGAGTGATGCACGGTGAACCCACCGAAGCACGATTGAAACAAATTTTAGAGATTGGACAACACTATTTACCCCGGGCCATGCATTGGATGGACGAAAATAGTAAACGTTGGCAAAGGATGTATGACGTGATCCAGAGTGGGTTTCCCAAACCCTCTGTCGGAAGCAAATAAAGTTTAAAAGATTTGTCAGAAGCACATAAAATTTGAAATATCTTTCATACGCAAACAAAGTTTGAAATATCTGTCAGACGCAAACAAAGTTTGAAATATCTTTCAGACGCAAACAAAGTTTGAAATATTTGTCAGACGCAAACAAAGTTTGAAATATCTTTCAGAAGGAAAGTTTGAAATATTTGTCAGACGCACATAAAATTTCAAATATCTTTCAGAAGCAAAAATAAAGTTTAAAACATCTATCAGATGCAAATAAAGTTTACAACCAATCTCTCTAAAAAAAAAAAAAAAATTTTTTTTTTAGAAAGATTGGAGAGTGTTTAAAAAGGTTGAGCCTTCCACTCGAGCTTTCATTTGGTTTGCTCTGTTGTCAACATTTCTTATTCTCTTCATGATGACCTCGTTCGATTCTCTCCTGGGGGAATTGCAAAAAAACATTCTCCCAGGTTTGCGAGACAACTCTCACGCTGGTCGTCTTATAGACGACGCTTGCAACGTTTAGCGGGGATTGTGAAATTTCAACAACTCGCGACCCACTTTCCCATTCCCGTCCAGGTGGTCTTGAGCGAGCATGGATTCCATCTTTCCGATTGTGTCTATAGTGCAGATGCCTGCACGGAAGGACCCGACACTTGCCATTGCTTTAATGTCTTTGACGCCCCCGAACACTATTTTATCGTGAAACGCTTCAATCATGTCGTCGTACGGGACGGGTCTTTACACTCCCTCGAATGTTTGACACGAGCTCACTGTCAATGTTGGAGACAGGGCCCCGTGGATCCACTCCCTACTCTTTCTGCCCCTTTGAAAGGTGCCCCTGCTTGGCTTTCGGCGGGAAGGGCTTCCCGGAGATGATGCAATCCATTTTGAAAGAACGGACATGACCCTCACAGGATCTTCCTCCTGTCTAGCCAATCCTAAAGCACTTCCTGCGCGTCGCTCTTCTCTCAAAAGCACGATTCGGACGCCTTTTTGCCTCATACGAGACAATGGAGTCTGACAAAGCCTTTCAAGTCTACCTGGCCGAATACCACGAGGCCCATTTGGCCGAGTACATTACTTTTATGATGCAGTTTCGAGCCCAGTTACAGACTCTCACTCCATCCGACGTCATTGCTCTTTCCCCCGTGGACCTGGGAGACCTTTTACGGAAAGTGTTTCCCCATCCCGAGACCATCGACGACCTGCCCACCTTCGAATGTCTCACCTCTTCTGAACCTTCCGAACTTTACAGTGATTACCTCGAACAGCAGGCGGCCCAAGGCAAGGGGGCCTTTCTGCAAGCTCTGTGGACGGTCTTGGAACTTCCCAAATTGTATCGATTGGCGTACAAGGCCTGGAGGCGACATGGACCTTAACCGTTGGCCCCTTGGATTCTCTTCGCTCAAGCCGTCTTGGATGGCTGTTTTGCACTCAAATGGCCCGAAAGCGTCTTCCAAATACCCGAGACGTGTTCCATCTGTCTGAGTCCGATGCATTGGCCAGAAAAGACACATTGTGGCCATGTATTTCACATGCGGTGTTTACTGCAACACCTGGAGGTGAGGAATACCTGTCCTCTCTGCAGGGCGCCCAACCCCATACGAGCAGCCTCGTAGAGGAGGGGGACAGGGATTCCCCAGAAAAATGGGAGATGGATGACTGGAAAGGAGCATAGCACGGGACCAGTCATTCATCTCCCATTTTTTTGGGCTACTCTCAGAGTCAAGGTTGGAAACGACCCGAAAAAAAACTCTGACACAATTTTTAGAACATTGTGCAAGATGTAAGACCAATAAAATGAGAAAGATGAAATGCAAATCATGGTGACATTCCATGTATTATACTAATTTATGTTTTGGAACAGCCATGGGAGAATGTTTGCTGGAAAGGAGCATAGCTCGGGACCAGGAATCATTCTTCCATTTTGGGGGTTTGGAAATGACAAGAAAAAAAAACTCTGACACATTGATTCAGACTGTGGCTGGAACATTGTGTGTAAGATTCACAATGGAAGGTTGACACATTTTTTGAGACTGTGCCTGGATTATTGTGTAAGATTCACAATGGTAGGTTAATAAAATAAAATATCGCAGAAGCCAAAAAAAGAATGTGAGGCAAGTTTAAAATATCTTTCAGGAGCAAATAATATTGACAACCAAACTCTCAGCAGATTGAAGAGCTCAAGAGGTTTAAAACATCCTACCTCTATAAAAAAAAATTTTTTTTTTTTTTTTTAATTAGAGAAGCTTACATGATTTAGTTTCAAAGGTTTGCTAGTAAACTCGAAAGTTGAGAGATGGTTGAACGAGGTCGAAACAATCTTTTTACATTATTGTTTTTCCAACGCCATGTATTGGAAGAGATTCTGTCCACTCTTTTTCTTTGCAACAAATCTTTCAATATTTTATTTTCAACTGACATGTTTTGTACTTTAGCGTTCAACTCATTTTCTTTTGTTTTCACCACGTCAAGTTCCTTTTTCAACACGTCGTTTTCCCTTTTTCAACACTTCGTTTTCCCTTTGAATCAAATCTCTTTCCCTTTCCATGAGGTCGTTTCTCGCTTTCATCTCGTTCAGCTTTGGGTCGTTTTTCGCTTGCATTTCATCCATCTTTGACCTTAATATCAGCTTGTGGTCCATGGCACATGCTTGTTTTGTTTTCTTGACTTTATTCATCATATTTTGTTGTTTACGAGACAACACATACACTTCGTCTCTCATGCGTTGAAAGGAATACTCGGATCCCTGGTGTCCCTCCTCGACATACACTATTTTATTATCGTATAGATTCAAATGCAGAGGTGTGCATTCCTCCGTTTCCTCGTAGCGCGGATACAAGGGAATCACACAATTTAAACATTTCCAGCCCGTCACATGGATCGGTATCCCCCATCTTACATTATACCATGGGTCCCGTACACGCTTGGCAGTCCAACTGGATACAGTTTTATTTCCAAGTGGTTCCCACATTAATTTTTCTATTCCCCCTGGAAAGAGGGTACAGAGAAACGCAATACTATGCGGGTGCAAGGGTCGATTGATGTGAAAATGAGACGCATGTTGCAGATTGCTTAAATTGTCAGGACCCTTGTCACACGACGATTTGGGTTGACTCACGTAGATGATGATTCGCACCAGATGAGACACGCCAAGATGGCAACGTCGTGAGATGGCTCGCCTCCAATGTTCTAACAACACCCCTATTGGAATGATTCTCTGTCTTTTCTCGACATACCAACGTTGTAATGCCTACACTTCATAGGTCGCTGCTTTCCCCCAGCTTGACTTGTCTCCCTTTCATTTACCCTCCCTGACCTACCTCCATTACATGGGTCGTTGCCCAGCGTGACAAGTCTCCATTTCATTTGTGGCTCACCCCCTCCATTTTCATCCTTCATCCAGGATGAAACTTTTATTTTTTCTCGCGCCCCATCCAACATATTTTTTTCCAGAGGAATTTGAACAAAATTTTCGATAAACACACCCTAGGGGACACGATTCTGACCAAAAGAGCCCTTTCCAAATAGGTCGTTTTCCATTTTCAATCATTTTTGGAAAGGGTCACGGTGCTCGACTATTTTTTCGACCGACTGTATTTGGAATTAGAAACAACAACTTGTTCTGGATTATTGTTATAATTTCCTCTTAAATTATTTTTATTCCGAACGAAAAGTTCATTAAAAAAGAAATGTAACGTTAAATGGAATTTTTAATGATTGATAGACATATAATTTATGTTGCATTTGAAAACAATACGAGAGATGTTGGCGGAAAGCCAGAAGAAACCGAGCACACATGAAACGGATCTGTACGGTTTTCACTAACCTCCTCAATATTTCTTTAAAGTTTTATTTATTTCAACCAATCTCCACCGGGAGCCAAAGCGTGATTTATGCAAATGAGAAATATTATATAAGTTCGGGTTTCGCGAGTTAGAAAAGTTAGTAAAGTGAAGAGTTGGATTTTTTGAAGTCAAATGAATTGAAGCATCGGTAGATCAACACGCATTTGTTGACAGTATTAGTTATCAGTTACGCGATGAGCTAGCTGGAGAGCTGAAGATTGAAATTGGAAAACCGAGTGTGGATCCTTAGCTATCAGCCCATCCAGCCAGTAATAAATTCATCACCACGACGGAACTGCCGAAGTTACAAGGATAAGGTTAGTGATTTAGAAATTAGTGAATACGTGTACGTGTTTTAGCTGTAATTGTACGTGTTGATCTTTCGTGGATTCAGTCCCGATTCCGTAGTTCCGCTAGTAGTAACGCCTTCTCATACTCCACTGTGTTTTATTTCTCTTAAATTTGAATCGTATGATTGTAGCCTTCATTTGATTAATAAGCATCGATAAATACAGTGATTTGTAACTATGACTCTTGAATTCTCTAATCCGCCGACACGTCCAGAAATATTAAACGGTAGACGGGGAGATGATAATCTTAGGGGAGGTTATAATACACGACAGGTTTAAGGCTGTAAACTGGTCCCTCGAACCCTCCATTTCGCATTCAGCTTTTATTGAACAAAAGTTTACCATTCAGATTTTCTTATAGAAGGACACACAAAGGTGACTTTTCATAACTTAAAGGTATTTTCATAAGTTCAAAAATACCGTTCTAAATAACAGACAAGTATTAACAACAACTTCTTAAGATCAAAATTACACAGTTACAAAACAGTACACTGGACTGAAAATAAGCATAGGTAATTATATTAAAACATTAATCATGTAGGGTAAAAGAAATAAAGAAAAAAATATTCGAGCTTACTTGTCTTAGCCTATCGCTACCTCTAAGATTATCAACTCCCCTTCGGTTATCACCTGAATTTAGATGTGTTGAATTCATAATAAATCACTACTTATTTAATAAATCATTCTTATTTATTGACTTTTCTTAATTAAGAGATTACACAAATACTATTCAACTTTAAGAACAATAAAACACAGTGGAGTATGAGAAGGATTCAATAATAATGAACGACGGAATCTTAACAGAATCTACGACGGTCGACGCGTACAATTATAGCTACACACTTATACTTAATTTAAGTAAGTCAAACACTAACCTGATACCTTTTGTTATGGCAGGTTCGTCTAGCTACTACTTCAATATCTGGATTCCTTTAATGGGCGGCTTCAATCTCAGCTATCTCTCAGTTCTTTCCCGAACTAATTTTATCTACACTTTACAATAGACTTTACTCACGACGACTATGTTTCCACTAGAAAAAGTACTCTCTCAATTCATTCCTTTCTCTTCATTTCATTTTCCCCTTTCATTTCATTTTCGAACTCGTTAAACCCGAACTTATATAAAATATCTCATTTGCATAAATCACACTTTTGGCTCCCGGTGGAGATTGGTTGAAATAAATAAAACATTTAAAGAGTATATTTGAGAAGATTAGTGAAACGCGTAAGCACCCGTCACATACTTACAAAGACATTACGGACGATTACAATCTCAAATACAAATGCCCAGTTAACACACACACAAAAAATAAAGACAAAAAAGAGAAAAAGACAAGAAACTAATAAAACAGATCGAAATTTGTCATAAAAAAACTCAGGTAACACATCTATTTAAATGACGTTACCTCTTCCTTTTAATACACTTTTCTCTAAGTTTGTCCTTCAATGTTAAAGAAATGAAACAGTAACGAAAAGAAGAGGATTCATTTTAGACCCCACCCCTCTTTTTTGATAAACATAAAAGAAGAAAACAGGAAAAAAATATTAAATTTTGATGGAGATACCTTTTGCTATTTTAAAACAAGAAATTAACTCCATTTGAATATTTGAATAGTTAACTAAGAAACTAAACCAATACTAATGAGTAATATCCGTGGGCTCAGTAAGGCTACAATTTTTTTGTGAAAATACAATGGAACGCATAGTATTCTGCATCCCCATTAATCCAAAGAGATAATTGGGACTAGTTATTAACTTAAATCTATGTAAATAGTATGGGAATGGAGCGTGGTTAATTGAAAACTGATCATTGGGCTTAGGATAGGGGTTAATATTAATATATAAGGGGTTGGTAAGTATTTTTTATCCAACTAACCGGTGTTAGAATAAATCCACATAATCTCTCAGATTTCAATAAGTTTATTTTTTAAAAAAATTGAGGCGTGGGATCGATAGGCAGGCACATAGTACATCTATTCGCCAACTGATGTTGAAAGTTTACCTCAATAATCTGTAATATCGTCATCAAACTTTTCCATCATGTGCTTTAAATCAAAACAATGTTATAAAAGTTCCAGTATTAAAAAAATTGTTTTTAATTAAATTTAAATAGGCAGATTTTTTTGTTAAACTGTGGAGAAGAGATATTGAAGACAGACTGTCAGTATGTGGTGGCGGGGTCCTACCTGGGACCCCACTCACTCTGCCCGGCGCGTCTCTAAGTCTGGGAGGAAACATAGCATCACCAACAAACGCCATAACAACAAATATATTTATTCAAGTTCTCTGAACAAACACTTAAGCAATCACAAGTTTAACTATAAGAAGAAACCTAGGAGTGATCTCTAGAACGTCGGTTAATCCTAATACTCAATTCTAAGTAAACCCGACTACCAGAGATAGACAAGGAGAACGATCACTAACTAACCTCAGGCCGGCACTGAATCTACTATCTTAAATCTTCAATCTAATAATTTACTCTCATAA
Source organism: Trichonephila clavata (assembly GCA_019973975.1). NCBI lineage: Eukaryota > Metazoa > Arthropoda > Arachnida > Araneae > Nephilidae > Trichonephila > Trichonephila clavata. Next base: position 178,542 of record BMAO01014651.1, on the reverse strand, counting down.
ATTACACCTTTTAAACGCGCGCTAAGTTCGTGAAGAAATTCTCCAATATTCAACTTACTTGACAGCTTCGCGGCTCCTTCTCCCCCTTATATCTACAAAACCTATATATATAGACTTTATATAGTCGAACTAATTAACATATATCTAACTCGTGTTTTTGCTGAAAGGCTGTGAATTAGTATAAATGCTAGCCCCAAAGTTTCCCAAGAAGATTAGTTAGAAAATCTCACGAATAGCCCCGTCACAGCCCCCTCCAAGAAAAAAACGGGATTTATAAAAGGGTCTTAATGGCCCGATATAAATTACGTTGAAAAATTTAAGTCTTAAACTGACTAGAAATCTTAAACTTGAGTTTAGCATCAACTTTTACTTAACAATACGCTAAAAAAACACTCAAACTACTAACTCAATAAATTATATCACTCCCAAGTTTTTTGCTTTTACACTCATTATATAAGGTGTACCCCATTTGGGCAAGGACCAAGGAAAAACCTCCCACTGGAGGGGAAACCCCGGCCGTACACAACCCGTAAAACTTAAATATTTTAAACATATCTTGAGTTTACATATCTTTATTCTTCAACACAAAATCTTCAAAACATCAGGGTCAGCCACCCTGGCTAATATCTTGTTCCTCTCCTTTCTCTGATGTCTCCAATCTGAACCTCCAACTATGTGGACCTTCTGCTTCGTAGACTCTCCTCTGGCTCCAGGCGACCTGGTCTGTACTGTCGGCGCCTTCGTAAATTATAGTGATGAGCTCGCCCTGCTTGATCTCTTCTAGATCGGATTGATCCTGTTGTCGCTTATAAGTTTTATTGGAGCTCCATATCGCGAAATATAATTTTCGAACAGGGTATTGGTGATTATTTTTGCGGATACTTTTCTGAGGGGTATTATACTTCCAACCACTTCGTAAAATGATCCGTTATTACTAAAATATGCCTATATCGTTCAGGTTTCGATGCTGGGTAGGGGCGTAACAAATCTAATGAAATTATTTCATTTGGATAATTAGTTATAATCGGTATTAGATGACCGGCCGGTAACGCGTTCTTATAGTTAACTTTTTGGCACGTATCGCATATCAAAACATAATCATGTATGACCCTCCTCATATAAGGAAAATAACAAGCATCCTTCACGCGTAAATACGTTTTTTTAATTCCGAGGTGTCCAGCCATAGGCTTATCATGAAATTCGCGCATTATCGCACCTCGCATTGACCTTGAAATATATACTCTCATTTCTCCGAGAGAGGATGCGTACTTCGCATAAAATAACAAGCCGTCCACTATCCTAAAATCCTGAGATCAGTTTCCGCAGACTGCCGCATTTACCGTACTGTCATCAGGGTTTTGAAAATAAAGGTGAATGTGACCCAGCTCAGGGTCCTGCCTTTGTTCGGAAATTAATTGCTCTCTTGACGAAAGTACCAAATCTCTAATTACTGCACAAGCTATATTGCCATCCTCAAAACATTCTCCCGGGTTCCGCGACAACACATCTGTCACAACATTTTGAGCTCCTGGCCTGCGTTCCCATTCAACATTATATTCGGCTAGCTTGAGTGTCCATCTAATCATTCGGCTCCATAAATTTTTACCATTAGTGAGTTTTGTTAATGCTGCATGATCCGTGATCACTTTTACTGGTAACAAACCAAAGTAGGTGCGAAACTTATTTAAAGCCCAAATCACCGCTAAACATTCGCGCTCGGTTACTGTGTAATTGCACTCAGCCCCATTAAGTGTGTGGGACGCGTATGCTATGGATCTCTGATTTTGAGTAAGCACCGCTCCAATCCCAATAGAACTAGCGTCAGTAAAAAGCTCAAATTGTACTTTAAAATCCGGTAATTTTAGTACAGGTGCTTCCGTAATTGCACGTTTGATCGATTCAAAAGCAACTTGCGACTCTTCCGACCAATTAAATTTCCTACCCTTCTTTTTCAATTCATACAGTGGCTCGCAGAGATCTGCGTACCCTTTAATAAATTTTTGATACCAATGGGTCATTCCGAGAAATTCTGATACTTCTCGTGTATTCTTTGGTGATTTCATTTCGAGTATTGCCTTAACTTTAGACTCATCCGTGGCTATCCCTTCTTTACTAATTACTAGGCCTAAGTATTTTAATTTCTCACACCCAAATTTACACTTATCTTTGTTCAACGTCAACCCCGCTTCCTGCAATAACCTAAATACTTCCTTTAAATGTTCCCCGTGATGTGCAAAGGATGGAGACGCGATTATTACGTCATCCATATATACTTGCATATACTTCCCTAATACCGGTTTCAAGATGATGTCAATTGCTTTCTGAAAATTTGGCGCTGCCCCCGAGAGGCCGAATGGCATGCGCTTAAACGCATAAGTGCCGTTTTTCGTCACAAAAACAGTTTTGGCTACATCCCTGGGGTTTACTGCCAATTGAAAATAGCCGGTGCTTAGATCCAAAGTACTCATTATCTTCGTGTGAGGGATATTGGTGATTAAATCCTCAATGAGTGGCAAAGGATGTCTAGGGTACCTAGTTACCGCATTAAGTTTGCGATAATCCACTGCAAATCTATACGCCTCAGGATTGTCCGGGGGGGGGGGGTAATCCGTTCTTCTTACGACACAATACTACAGGAGATGCGTAAGCCGATTGAATTTGTACGATGGTGCCTTCTCGTAACATTTTGTCGACATGGTACTCTATGATACCTTGCTTAACCCTGTCATACCTATACGGTCTTGATGCTACCGGAGCGCTATCACCCGTATCGATTTCATGATATAATACATGAGTAAGTCCCGGTCTTTCCGAAAACAGCCCCTTAAAACTATTAAATAACGATTTTAATTCTCTCTTTTGACTTTCTTCTAGTTTCGTATATGGAAGATCAATTTCTAAATTCCCCTCATCGATTTTTATTTCTTCAATTTGCGAATCCGGAATCGCTAATGACTTGTAATCGAAATTCATGGTTATTTTTGAGTTTCAAATAAAATCTATACCTAAAATACAGGGATATTCTAGATCGCTAATATATGAAAATTCCACTTTTTCTTAAATTCTCGAATTCGGATCTCCAATTCTACCGTCCCTACATTCTTACAACAAGCGCCTTGTACCGTTATAACTTTTGTGTTTGATTTTTTAACTGGCTTATAAGAAAAATATGAGCAATACGTTTCTTCAGAGATGAACGACCTCTCAGCCCCAGTATCCCATAATGCCTTCGTGAAGATCTGATTGACTAAAATGAGCACTTACGGAAGTTCTACAGGGGACATCCGTAAAGCAGAAACCCTTATAGGAGGTTTCTCATCAACCTGCAATCGATCCTGATTTCGAACGCTTAAAAAGTTTAAATTTTTATGACTACCCCTATTCCAATGATTATTCGACCCCCGGTCAAAATTATCACTCGGACCCCTATTTCTAAACTGATTCCGTCCACCTCGATTCTCGAACCCACGATCATTCCTGTCAATACGGTTTCTGTTCTCGAACCCTTGTTTAGCATGGTTCCTATGGGGTCTAGTCCCATAGGAAGTTCTATAACCATGTCCCCTATCATTTTGACGTTCAACTACCCCTGTATCTCTCCAATTTCTACTTGTACGACCTTCGGTAGACCTCCTACTCACATTCCAAACTCGTCTTTCACTATTATTATTACTAAAACCCTGGTTGTCTCTCATCAAATATCTATCCTCATATTTCGTGATCATCCGAAGTAACTGCAATTGAGAAGTTATATTTCGAATCTCTATGTATTCCATCAACTGTGGTTCCAAACGGGCAATAATGTGATCGATTAAATTTGCTTCCGATATATTTAGTCCCAACCTTTTGTGTATTTTGAGTAAGTCATTTATAAAATCTGATGGAGCCTGACCGTGACCCTGATACGACGAATAGAACCTGACTTCCAATTCAGTTTTATTCCTAACCACTGGGAAATTTTCCGTCAATGCTTCTTTTAATTGCACGAAATCTGTAGCATTCTCCTGTACTAACGATGACCCAAACACCTCGAACCAGTCCAACGCACGTCCTCGGAGACGCCCTTTGAGATAAGAACATGCCAAATTGCTCGGTATCTCATAAAATTTAACATTACTGTCAATACATTCTAAAAATTCCTCTATGTTCTCAACTCCGGAGAAACAAATATCAGGCAAGAGCCTAAAATTGGATCCGACTCCCATCTCGGGGTTAAGGGAGATATGTCCATTGGACAAACACGTTGAGTGCCATTGTGGTGGCGGGGTCCTACCTGGGACCCCGCTCACACTCCACCCGGCGCGTCTCTAAGTGTGGGAGGAAACATAGCATCACCAACAAACGCCATAATAACAAATATATTTATTCAAGTTCTCTGAACAAACACTTAAACAATCACAAGTTTCACTATAAGAAGAAACCTAGGAGTGATCTCTAGAACGTCGGTTAATCCTAATACTCAATTCTAAGTAAACCCGACTACCAGAGATGGACAAGGAGAACGATCACTAACTAACCTCAGGCCGGTACTGAATCTACTATCTTAAATCTTCAACCTAATAATTTACTCTCATAAATTACACCTTTTAAACGCGCGCTAAGTTCGTGAAGTAATTCTCCAATATTCAACTAACTTGACAGCTTCGCTACTCCTTCTCTCCCTTACATCTACAAAACCTATATATATAGACTTTATATAGTCGAACTAATTAACATATATCTATCTCGTGTTTTTCCTGAAAGGCTGTGAATTAGTATAAATGCTAGCCCCAAAGTTTCCCAAGAGGATTAGTTAGAAAATCTCGCGAATACGTCGCAAGTATAAATATCCATTCTAACATTAACAGCCCAACAGACAGTGAACCCAATTGTGGGTATCTCTGTGTGAAAGACAGTTTTATAAAGACGCTTTGAATTTAAAAAGATAAATCATTTGAAGGATTCCCCAGAAAAAGATCCACACATAGTCCGGAATTGATAATGGATCCATCCGTCTCCACCCCATCCCCACTCCAAGGGTCTTTCGAAAAATTAATAAGAAATTAGTCTATGAATAGGACCGATGTATTATGTAGCAAAATATTACAATCGATATTGTCTGAATGCATGCTTTCAAAATAAATGTCATTGCATTGATTCTAGATCTGGTATTTAATATGCATTGGTGCTCAAAATTAAAATGATTTTCCCATTTCGTCAATTATCTCTAGAACTACAGGACAAATTTTAATGAAATTTGTTTTCTACACAGGGTGATACAATACAAAAAAAAATAATAATTCACTGTACAATTGTTATAATACACACGCATGATTCTGCGTAAAACTCATAGGATGCAGGGAATGTTTTAAAAGTTTTTGCCGCTTGCTCTCTTCCTCGAGAGAAATGAGGTGTATTATACTTACGGCTTTGCAGAAAATATTGTTTTTGAAAATTTGTGAAGCTAGGTAGAATGTTTTAAACAAAAACTTTTTTTTGAGTAAAAATCTTAATATTTTACGCAAATTGGACAATAACGTTAGACCACAAATGTTTTAGCAGAACGTCTTAAAATTCCTGCGTCGACATTAGCTACAAATATAAAACAGCGAGCAGACACTCATTATTACACTCCCATCAAAAATGTTACATTTCCAATACTTTGTATTGCTTGGAAACTGAAAACATAACTTCATGCAGCAGGTATTTTCTTCTCAGTATTAAGTTGAAAAAGAACTCTTTCGAGTCAGGAATCAAAAAGATTGTCAAGCATCTATGAGTCAGTTTTTAAAATTCCTCAATTAACTATGCGTAATACTTATCGATAATAGTATTTTTAGCTGCTGAAAAAAAAGTGTGTGATTTCTGACTACAGACATTTTTTGTGTAGTAGAATTTACAAAATATAAGTACAAAAAATTGGTATTTTTTGACCCCGATATTGCAAATAGCCCCGAATTAACAAACAAAATGATTGGCCCCGATGAATTCGCTAAATCGGTGTCCAACTGTATATTTACACTCAAGAGCCAAAACATTATGACCACCCCTATATTTTGCAATAAACTCGCCTGGATGACGTGGAAGGCACGTGATCAGGTGGAAGTGGTACACTCACTTCCAAAAGTTAAGCACGAAGATGTAAAATGCAAAAAAATCAACAAATACTGCTTTCATTGACACAAAATTTAGCAGTAAAGTAGTATACATATTTATACATAAAACAAAATCAATAATTATATACAGAAATGAAATCAATATTAAATTTTTGTAAGTTAGCAGATAATGTCATACTGAAGACTTAAACAAAATTATGTATAAAGTTAAAATAAACAGCATAAAATGAAAAAAAGGACATTAATAGGGTATGTGGTCCCTCCTTATCTGTATACAAAGTTTACACCTTCTGACTATGCTTTCAGTTAGGTGGTCAACCACCGCAGAATTAAGCAATCGCCATTCTTCTTTTAGAGCAGTTTCCAGCTCAATAAGGTTGGCTGGAGGTGGGAAACGGGAAGATACAGCGCGGCCGAGAGCATCCCAATTTCAATGGGATTAAGGTCAGGCGAATATTCTGGCCACGCCATACGCGCAATCCCTTCACTCTCCAGGTAGTCATCGACGATGTCAGCTCTATGGGGACGTGCGTTATCGTCCATTAAAACAAAAGTAGGGCCAACTGCTGCAGCGTACAATCTCACAATGGGTTCTAGGACTTCATCTCGATACCGGACAGCAGTCACAGAACCCCGTTTAAAGACGTGCAGGTCGGTGCGGTACCCTAATGAAATCCCTGCCCACACCATAATGCTTTCCCCCTCGGAATGCGTGATGTTCAGTGATGTTTTGGGGCTGATTGCGTGTTCCTTGTTTACGCCATATCCTTATACGCTTGTCATCTGGCTCCAGAGCAAATCTTGACTCATCAGTAAACATGACATTGCCCCAGTCAGACACAGTCCAATTGCTATATTCCTGGCACCTCTTTAATCGTGCCCCTCTTAGTAGGACTTATAGACGAACACAAACTCGAGGTACCCGGGCATACAGTCCATTCATATGTAATCTTCGGCATACAGTAGCTGCATATATAGCCTTGCCAATGGACGCTGTAACCATAGATGTCACACGTGTGTGGAGGTCGCTCTGTGATTCCGCTTGGCTACAATAGCAATATATCAATCTTCCGTGGGGGTTGTAACCTTTGGGTGACCACCTACGGGCCTTCAGACAATGGTCTGTGTGGTTTGGAATTGTTTCCATAAACGTGAAGTTACAGAATGATGAACGCCGAAGAAAAGAGCAACATCTGTGATCGACTGTCCTGCTTCAATGCGCCCCACAGCCCGCCAGCCCTCAGAATCTTCCATTCGTTTTCTGGAAGTCATAGAAACACGAATGTCTTGAAAACAAATTGTACGAAAGTTTTAAACACCTTCCATCAGCACTTACAAATCAACTTCTGAAACCCTTCATAAAGCTGGCTACTAAGACTGCCCTTTTTGCATATTTCTTGACATGAAAGCATGATTGGCTGTTACCTAACATATTTGCATACTTCCATCTACAGCTGCAGCGCATTGCATCCTCTTCAATTCTGATTGGCTTTCGGAAATTAGCATTTTCCTTTCCGTGCTTAACTTTTAGAAGTGAGTGTATTTAACTGCTGCTGGAGAGTCTGAAGAATCATTCTTTCACTTACTTCTGTGTGTGATGGGAAAGGCTGCGGATCTAAGTGACTTTGATAGAGGGCAGATTGTAATGGCTCGAAGGCTCGGAAAAAGTATTTTCGAAACTACACGAATCGTGGGTTGTTCGCAATCTACAATTGTAAGTACTTATGCAAAGTGGATGAATGACGGTGCAACCAGCAGTAGACGACTTGGTGTTGGACGTCCACACGCTATCAAAGAAAAAGGTCGTCGGAGACTGTCTCGCATGGTGAAGCAAAACCGGAGCGAGACAGAGGCTCAGCTTACAGCCCAATACAATGCAGGGCTAAGTAGAATAGTATCGGAGCTCACTGTTCAGCAGACACTGTTGGATATGGGGCTACGCAGCAAACGTCCCACTCGTGTGCCTTTGCTGACCAAGCGTCATCGCCAACTGCACCTGCGCTGGGCCCGGGAACATTGCGACTGCTCCATGGATCAGTGGGAGAGAGTTGCCTGGTCAGATGAATCACGGTTTGTCAATCATCACGCTGATGGCCATGTCAGGATACGCCGTCTTCCAGGCAAACAGTTGCTCCCTCTATGTACAGTAGGTCATACACAGGCCGGTGGTGGTGGTATTATGCTTTGGGGACGTTCTCTTGGGCGTCTCTGGGACCCGTGGTTGGGGTAGAGCAGACCATGAATGCTACAGGGTATCTGAACATCATTGCGGACCAGTTGTACCCTTACATGACCTCTGTTTTTCCAGCTGGAAATGGAATGTTCCAACAGGACAACGCCCCGTGTCACAAGGCTAAAATTGTGTTGCAGTGGTTCCAGGAAAATAATGCTGAATTCCAGTTAATGTCCTGGCCGCCTAACTCACCGGATCTCAATCCGACAGAACACATTTGGGATGTCATGGGATGGCAGCTCAGAGTTCAAAGACCGCCAATTCGCAATATCTCGGATTTCCGTGACCGTTGCTTAAGCATCTGGCACAATCTGTCTCTCTGACCATCTACCAAGGATTTGTGGCATCCATGCCAAGGCGGGATGAAGCTGTGTTGCGCGCCAAAGGTGGCCCAACTCGTTATTGACAGGTGGTCATAACGTTTTGGCTTTTGAGTATATATCACTAATGTACTCTTGATCGATCAATATTCTGCATAGTCAAGTGGTGGGTGCACATAAGATATTAATCTACAGTCACCTCTGCTCACATGAACTATATCTTCTGAGGGTCGTGTTGTTTCGTTGTATAAGTTGTTAAGAATTTTGGATTTATTTTAAGTGGATTCAGGATTTATTTTCAACATATTCATTGAAAAGTTTTTTTTATCTGGAGCAGTAATGAATTTTCTTACAAAGTAGAATCCCGAAAATTCGGCACTTGTTAACCTGGGAGTCCGGATAACTTGGCTTCACCCTTGCAGGCCGAAAAACCCCACGGGCTGACCCATTCAAGGGACAGTGGTTCCAAAATGATACTGAGCAAGACATTATGTCTGATGCACATATCAATGTGTGCTGTCATCACAATTAATGAAGAAATGCTGGAAAATGATCAAGACGTTAATGTTTTGAGGACACCATAGAAACTCTTAAAGTATGATAGTTAGGGACTAAAGACTGCCGAAACCGTCCTTTAGTAGTTCGAACAACTAGGTGCGTTGTGGTAAGGAACTTACTGTTCCTTCGTGAAGAAGCAGCAAAACGCCAAGTAGAGTACGAAAGACAAAAGGACATTACGCAATTCTTTAAAAAAAAAGAAGCCAGTTTTTGCAAAGTCGTCTATTTAATTTTCATTGTAAATAGCTTTATACTTTCATAAAATATTTTGCTCAGGTGAGTGAGTAATTTTTTTTCATGTAGTAAATGTTCCATTAAGTACGTATTTTTCTTTTATTTAAGGGTATTCAGGCAGATTATTTTCTAGAGCAAACAATACATACAAGTGTTGTACAATCTTTTCTGAGGAAACACTCGTACTTCTACTTTTTTAATACCATTCTTGATAACTCCGCATTTTCACAAACTCGGCCACCCTTCAGTCCACATTACACCGAGTTTTCGGAACTTTACTGTGTAATATTCACTAACTCACGCAATATTAATAAGTTTTATTTAAAGAAAACCTGGTTTTACTTTTTAAAAAACTATAAACTATAAAAAGGAAAAAATAATGGAAAGTTGGAAATAAAATAATGCACTGCAATTGTATACTCACTAAAAAAATATGACAATTAATTATAACATTAAAAAAATACAGTACAAAATAACGTATTCTGTGCAATAAATAAACTGTGAATAAATGTAATGTAGGAAAATTCGAAAATATGAGGATGGATCACCTATGGAAATCATGGTAATAATAACAGAGATAAAATAAATGAGATAGATTTAGGGTAAGAAAGTACATAAAAATTATAGACTATTCTGCCTTGATATTGACAGGACCTTCTGCATCGATTATACTAAAATTGGAACTTTTCATAATTATAAATAACTGTTTTGCCCTAGATTTAAAAAAAAAGTAAAATCACATATAGTTTGAATTTTATGTTCCTTCTAGTAACAAATATATCTGAAGTAATACGCGATTTGTGTGAATTTGAACATTTTGTAATATAATTTAAGTGAATTATTGCATATATTTTACCTCTGTATTTGAATATTAATAATTCCTTTCTTCGAGGGAAAAAATAGTGAAATTTAATTTCACATTTAACTGCGACTCAACAAAGCATTATATCTGTTTTGAAATAAAAAAGACCCTTTAAAATGGGAATTGGAAATCGTTGAAACCACTGTTCCAACTCTATACCAGTGGTCTTCAAACTTTTTCGACTCACGGAACCCTTATTACTCTAAGGTGTTTTCGGAAATCCCCATTCCCCTCCCCCTTAGAAGAACATTTTTTTAAATAATACTTAAAATAAATCATGTTATTGGTACTTTATATAAGGACAATTTTAAAAATACTGTATTTTTTATTAAATTTTTAAAACATATAACGCAATTTACACACACAATAATATTAATTTATGATCCAAGTGTCGCCTACTCATGCATTACGTGTAGTATCTGTGATGTGTGCTTGCCTTTTTTTACACAAACTGTTGAAGTCTAGGCCTATTGAAAGGATCTGATTTCATATTCTGAGTTTAATTCGTTTTTATATTTTGTTTTTGTAGCCTTTCACGTTGAGAGAAATGTTTTTCGCTTAAATTCATTGTTCTGAATGGTGATAAAATTTTTATACCTATGGGAAAAATCCTATATATATATATATATGTATTTTGTATGAATTTGATACCCAAAATTCAGGAGCTGTTCTCAATTTAGATTTTAGCATCGAAATTGCTGGTATATCGCTAAGTTGTTCCCTCTCCTTCATTAGATTTTCCCCCACAAATATAAAAAGGTGCATTTTCCATAAGAAGACTATTTGGTTGCACAAAACATTGCACTAACAAATGTAAAATTAGTGCGTGGAACCTGGAGTAGCAGACACTAGAATATTCACAGTTTATAGGTGGCACATTTTAGAAGGAAAAAAACTCTCGTTTTTAATATTCTTTAATTACATTGCAATAAAAATTTAAAAATTATTAGAAAAGAAGGTTATATTGAGTGCAAATAAATTTTTGACTTTTAATAAGTGAGATAAGCTTTAGACACTTGTGTTTATTTAAACTTCATAAAGAAAGTGAATCCATTTTGCATACACATTTATAATTTTCATTCAGATTTTTTTGTGACTCGTGAAGCCCCTGGGTATGCCTCGTGGAGAATCAAGGTTCCGTGGAACACAGTTTGAAGATCACTGATGATAATGATCAAAATGAATTTGTATCTTCTAACAGGTTTTATTTTATTTTATTTATTCATTTATTTTTCGTCTTTTTGTTATTTTTACCTTTGTTTTTGTACTAACTATATGTTTTGTATTGCAGTTATCTGTTGAGCTTTTTTATCTTTTCAATCAAATTTGAATTTAATTTTTTTTCTCTTACCCACTATTTTTTTTTTTTTTTTTATCGGTAATTGTTTTGCATCTTTTACATCATTTGTACTTTGAAACTATTCAATTCTTGTTTAAGAAAATTCTGTTAAAACTTGCACCTTCGGTAGAAAAAGAAAGTTCAATAAAGTCAGAGTTTGAGGGTTGTTTTCCGGACGCTAGTTGTAACTTTAAGCCTTAAGAGTAATCTCATTCCCCTTGGTCATTCTGCCAATAGTCCACCAGCGTTGTGTGAAAAACACTTTTTAAAAAAAAAAAAACTATTTACTAGGTTAAACTGTGCTGCCATCTGTTGCTGACAATATCTGCATTTAGTACTTCTCTGTAGAGTGAGGGAGTGGAGATTTAAGGACGCAAAGGCTTCTACGCAGAATAAAATTATATTAATCACAAAATGTGATTTTAATTCGATAAAAAAAATTTCAAAACATTAATTATTATTTATCCAAATTTACTTAAAAAAAGACGGCTTTTGGTAGAAAAAATGTAATTTTCTCGAAATTAATTGAATCTGCGAAAAATTTAACGCATAATTTACAAATAATGATTTTTTGAAAATTAAAGTGGAGCTTATTATAAAGATACAAAATTACGTTTTTTAAGAAACCTAGAACATTTGTGAAGGTTAGAAATTTTTATTGGGATTTTATTATTTGTGCAGGATTCAAGATGTTATTTTTTAACAGTTGGTAACATCCGCTACCTATTAATAAAAATAAATCGTTAGAGCAAATTGTAAGATATGATTTTCTTATGTGAGAATGTGTATATGTCTTTTACTCATTAAAATCGGTCCTACCCACCAGCATAGAACGACAGTACCACCATAGAAAATATGTTTTGGCTATCAGCCCCTCCAAAAAATAACAATTTTTCAGAAATTATATTAAAAATACCAGACTAATTATTTTGAAAATTTTTTCTACTGGTATTAAAAAGGTCATCATTATAATAAGTTTATATAATATCAGTTTTTCAGCAATTCTAAGTTTAAAATATAATAGAACAAAATTTATTCGAAAGCTTTGTAAGGGATGACCCGTGCCATCCCTTAGTGTGAGAGGATCAGAAGCAGAGGCGTAACGGAAAATAACTGCCCCCCCCCGCAAGGTCAGGTCTTGGGTCCCAAGCCGGATCTTATCTATATATATACACTTCCCAGAGAAAGTCTGCGTTCACCTACTACTGCTTACATAAACAAAGAAAAAAAATTTGAAAACGAGAATTTGAAAAGAGTTCATTCTAAGTATTGAGAACAACAAAAGTAAACTCGGTTTGCTTTCATAGCTTTTAAAATAAAGACAGGTTTGTAGCGATAACAACAAAATCAAGTAGTAAATGTAAAAATTATTAGGACAATAAGCTATTTGATAGCTGGTTGGATAACCCCGTCTTTTGAAAACAACCTGAAATAGTTTCGGCATTGAATTAGCAAGTCTAGTGGTTTCTTCAGGACTTATCTTCTCTCATTCGTCCTTAAGAACACTCTTCAACATATCCTTGCTAGATATATTGTGTTGACGAATCCTACGCTCCATAAAATCCCAAAGGTGTTCTATAAGATTCAGACCAGGTGACTGCGGAGGCGAGTGCAGTTGATTTGGGACATATACAGGACCCAAAGCTTCACAATCTCAGTGGCATGCTTAGGATCGTTGTAGTGCTGGAAACGAAACGGCTATCCTAGGCGAGTTTGGTGGCATTTTCCTTTAAATTGTTTTTAAGACATCGAGATAATCCTATTTATTCATAATTGATTCGATTTTTTTCCAACTTCCCAACACCATTGCTCTCCATGCGCCCCCACACCATAACGTTACCAACGCCGAGCCTTACCGTTGGTTCTAAATGCATTTTTTGAAGCGCTGTGCAAAATTTTCTCCATACCAATTTACGACCTTTTATGCCAAAAATTCAAAATTTGCCCTCATTGGAGAATATCACATTCCTCTCGAGCTCCGGGGGCTTATGAATATGTTTTTTTGCAAAAGCAATCCGTTTCCGCCGGTTAGTCATTGAAATATAAGACTTTCAGCAAGACAGTCGACTTCGGTATCCGGCCTTTTTCGAGATTTTCTTGCAGTATCCGCACAAATGTTTTTCTTAAACTTCTCGTTAATGTCAGTTTCTATTTGAGTTGCATTTAAAAATGGATTGTTTTTTCACCAAGGATATCATTCATGGTTTTTCTCTGATTGTGAATTAAGACGGAGGACCTGAACGAGGTTTGGATGTGTGTAGACTCCTGCAGATTTAAAGATATTAATAACACGCTGGATAGATGAATACTGCCGTTCAACGGATCAGGCAATATCTCGACGACTTTTTCCATCTTTCCATATATTCACAATGATTTTACGCTCACTGATACTAATTTCCTTCCTTTTATTTTTCATATCCTTGAATTGCTTCGTATCTCACAAAAACGTTAAAATTATTGCGTCACAGCTTTCTTAAGCTATTTTACTTGATAACGGGATGCAAAAACTCGGTTAACTAAAAACGTCTGTTGATAAAAATTTCAAGAATCAATAATATTTCAAATTGTGAACGCACACTTTTTCTGCCTACGATTTGTGCACTTTGCTACAAAACTCCCGGTATCTTATGTAGTTTTAGTTCAAAATTAACGAATTCTTGCATGCTCAATATTAAATAATAGTAAACAAATTCATGAAATATTGTTAGAAAAAATTATTTTTCTATTAAATTTTACCTTTTCTGTGTGATTTGTTATGGATGAACGCAACTTATAACTAAATACAAAATCAAACGGAGTCAGTAAACGAAGTAAATAATGTATGGCATTAGAGAGTATTTACAATATTCATTAAAAGGGAAATCTAACTACAGAAAACCTGGTAACTTAAGTAAAAACGAACACTAAAACACTGTAAAATAATTTTCGATGTGAAATTCTTACGAAAGAAAAAAAAGTATTATCTACCTTATTCTCAGTTTCTGCATCCTAGGATGTGCTTAATCTAAAGTTTGATTATATTCTAGCATATATAAATACTGCAACTTTTTATAAGGAGAGTTCTTTGTATGATGCAAAAATGATTCCATGAAAAAAGAATTAAAAAACTGATACATTCCATTATGCTTTATTCTCACATTTTGCTTCATTTGATTGAATACTCATAAATCAAGATCAAATTTTCATTTAAAATCCTTCCTGTGCTTTTTCAAGTATCGTGATAATATTTACTTGAAAAAAGCATAACAGATGTACGTTATTTACGACTTTGCTAAGTGAAATGATATACACGGGGGAGGGGGGGGGACTAAAGACGGCGATTTGTTGCTTCGTGAAAAGTAAATCATATCTTTTCCCCCCTCCCTACAGCTAATGTAAGGTATACTGTAAGAAAAAAAGTGATTAATTTTTATATCTTCCTAGCATTTTATCCGATTTTCAATCTGATTTTTGTTTTATCTCTGTCAGTAATTTAGGTTTAAAAAGAAAGCTGCTGAAGAAAATTATCTCTCTCTCGTCACGGGGATTACAGCAAGTAAAAAAAAAATGTTTTTTGATTTGGTTATTGGATAAAAGATATCTAATAAGTGAATGACTTTGGATTGCCAATTGGAAAATCGCTTAAAAATTCAATTTTAAAAAATGCAAAGCGAATTTTGAGAAAATCTACGTTAATGGCGTCAGTCAGGCTTCGGGCCCCCTGGAAGCCTTTGCCCCCCCCCGCAGTGCGGGGGTTGCGGGAGTGTACGTTACGCCAGAAGGAACATTAGCCATTGTCAAAACAAACTTTGTTTATTAAAAATTCGCAATGAAGACACACATTTAACAATTCAAACTGAAAAATGCACCAATTACTAAATATGTGAAGCAATCGCGGGATAAACGAGATACTAGGAGAATTAATAAATTGGATCTCTTACATTTAGGCAATACGCCTTCTAATTCAACTTGATCTAATCCAAATTTAACGCTTAATTGACCAAATCGTCAATTTTAATACTAATCAATGAGTAACAAAGTTCTCTTGCCTAGCTTCACGCTAATCAATCACTGCTATTTGTTAGCAGTCTAACCTCTCTCTCTCTCTCTCTTAACTCGAAATTTTAATCTTTAAATGCAATACATAATTTGCATATATCACGTCTTCTTCTTCGAGAGGAAGTTTTCAAATGAAAAATATTTTAAAAACCCATATATTTTTCCCCAAGAGGACTGTTAGTAAGAAGAACACGAATAGACCCGTTACAGCTTTATAGACACTCACTTCCAAAAGTTAATCACAGAATGGTAAAATGAGAAAAAAATGGACAAGTACTGCTTTGATTGACATGACATGCTGCAATTAAGTAGCGTTACGCTTATTTATGAAACAAAACAAAAAATTACAGACAGAGATTAAAAATATTAGTTTTCATATATTATAAGATTACATCGCATTTGAGGCATTAACAAAAAGACATTTAAATGCAAAACAAACAACAAAAACCAACATTAATAGGGTTTGTGAGTACTCCTCACACTCATACATAGTGTACAGAGGTGTGATCATGCTTGTTACGAGGTGAACCAACGCCGCAGAGTTCAGTAATCAGCATTCCTCTGTAGGGCAGTTTCAAAATCCCTGAGAGTGGCTGAAGATGGGAAACGTCAATATACAGTAGGGCTGAGCACATTCCAAAGATTTTCAATTGGATTAAGGTCCGGCGAGGAAGTCAACCACTCCATACGTGCACAATCCCCTCACTCTCTAGAAAGTCCTCAACGGTGGTAGCTCTATGGGGGAAGGTGGTAGCTCTATTCCTTCAAAACGAACGAAGGACCGACTGCTGCAGTTTACAGTTTCACAATAGTGTCTAGGACTTCATCTTGATACCGTACAGCCAGTTGATGTGCAGATCGAATATTCCAAGGAAACCCTAATGTAATCCCTGCATAGATCATGATGCTTCCACCGCGGAATGCGTGATGTTCTCGGGTCAATTGCTTATGCCTTGTCGTTGTCCGTTACCGTCCAGACCGTTACACTTTTATTATCGCATTGTGGGGTAAATTTGAACTCATCTGTGAGCATAACGTTGTCCCAATCAGACACAGTTCAATTCACAGTCAATTAATTTTGAACACAATCCATTTTTTCAGTGTTAAATGGATATTGATTGTAATTTTCATTGCTAAAATCATTTATGTTTGCTTATGTTTTGAATTTTTTGATTTCTGTCATAGTTAAAATTGATTTCAAGACCAATATTTATTTTTAGATATAGTTTATATAACTTATATATATATAGAAACTTTTTACTTTGTTTTCATTAATTTTTTGCTGTAGAAAAAATGCCACAGTCAAAATGTTCCTAGATTGCTATGAGAAACAATATTTGGAAGAGATGGAATTCTACTGAAAATGATGTATCTAAGAACCAGCCCTCAGCTGAGATACTGCAATTAGACTTCCAAATACAAGTATTCTGAATAGAAGTATTGCATATAAAACTGAATATTTCCATAATGTACCAAACTATATTATAGTTAATTTATTGAAGTAATATAGAGTATTTAATGTCATACACAAAACTCAAGCTTGCTAAATTTCCCCGATTTAAAACAAAAAAATTAAATTTTATTTACAAATTTGGTGATTTTTAGCTTAAAATAGTATCTTTATTATTTTGTATATAAAGGATATGTGTTTCAAAACTTCTGTAAAAATATTAGGTTAAGATTAAGCTGTCGTCGTAACAAATGCTATCAATATCCTACGAAAAAAATATCTTGATTTGAAAAAATATTTTCAGTCATTATTAATTAGTGCTTTAATGTAGAACATGTTGGAAAATAACATATTAAAAATTAAAGCTTTGCAGACATCATTAGATTTTCCTTTATGACTTTATAAGCTTTAAATTCGGTTCTCTCAGGCTTTTTATTTCAAAGATATATGTGTTTTCTAGGGGCTGTGGGTAGCCTAGTGCTTAGAGCATCGGACTCCAGACCGGAGGGCCTGGGTTCGATGCCCGAAGTCACTAAATAGCACCGAGTATAGACGGAGTACGTGCTCGTTAAATCAGTGGGTCCGAAAGTCTTGTGGGCGGTCGCAGCAGAATCCATGAGTGCAGGGGGCTGGAGAATATTTCCCTCCCCTTCAGTTCCATGTCAAAATTGTGGAGCTGGAGGTAGATGGTGTCGCCATCTATCGTTAAGAAGTTCAACCTGTCTCACAGGCAATGGCAACTTTCATTCCTTCCCTGCGGGAAGGACACAACAACAATATGTGTTTTCTCATTCCTAAGGCTTTTTTTTCTGTTCAAGATAGAGCTTTGAAATTTTTTGTATATACTCTCAAAGATATGTTCCTTAAAAGTTAGTAGGGATTTAGAGAGAGAGAGAGAGAGAGAGAGGTCTGTGAGATCTCTCTCTCTCTCTCTAGTTATTTTTTAAAAAATGCTAAATTTAATATTAAAAAAATTTTCGTGTTTTTTCCTGGTTTAGAAATAACAATAATTATTAAAAATCAACAAGGGAATAGATTTTTAAATACATACACTAACTTTTCTTCACAATAATCTAAGAAACATAAATCACTTTAAAATGGCAAAAAGTTTTTAAAAGTTGAACATTTAAAAAATTTTAAGAAAACTTTAAAAATTCCTAATTTTTTAAAATTGCAAATTAATGGCTGATCAGGTTGACTTTTTAGTTTCAGAATCAACTTAATAACATAATCTGAAAGTAAAACATCAATTACTTATACTATTACTGACTCCAAAAAAAAAACCCGGGTTGTCTTAAAAATATAATTATGAACGCTAGCTATAAGTGCAAAAAACTAATTTAAGAGATTTGAAAATTCCTGCAAATGAAAAAAAGAAATTAATAATTAAGTAAATTAATATGATGCTTAGGAAAATATAAAATATCATCCAAATATGAATGTTTAGAAGAAATATTACTTGACTTGTAAAATAAATGCGAAATCACTTCTTCGAATTACTTTTAATAGTGTCGAAGGAAACAGCAAAGAATATCTTATAAGTGAAAGAAGCAACTTTTAGCTGTAATGAAAATTAAAACTTTTAAATTATTGTTTGTTAAATTATTGTAAAAAATGTTCACGCTATGAAAGCAGATATTATTGAAAAAAGCTCTTGTGCCATAAAATGTCCACACTCACTCACTAAATTCGAAATAGAGATTTTGAAAAAGTGTATAAATGAGGTATTTTTTATATTTAGTGTCCTTTCAATTAGAATATACACATAAAATTATTTTAGGAACATTATTACATGAAAAAATTCTTTGAAGGCAATTTTTTTTGGCCAACAATGAAGAAAGAATGACATAAAAACATTCTCCTTTTATGAAAAATGCTTCCATCATAATAATATTTTGCCTATATATGACTAGAACTTCTATACTGGGGTTAAACTAAATATTTTGAAGCATATAATTTAGAAGTGGATTTTTATTCATATTTTATTATACCAGTGTAGAAAAAGTTTAACCCCCCTGGTATTATTTCAATTGATCGTAGCTCTGAAAACAATGCTAATTTTTATAAACATTTTCTCAACTCCGATATGGAAATTCTAGCTAAATGTAGGCAAATTATTATTTTTATAAAAGCATTTTTCAAGAAAGGAGAATGTTTTGTAAATATATCATTCTTTTTCATCATTTTCCACTAAAAAATTAAATTTAAATATTTTTTTTTTGTAAAAATATTCTTAAAAACAATTTCATTTGTTTATTCTTATTCAACTGACACTAAATATCAAAAAATTATTCATTTATGCCTTTTTTCAAAATCGAGGTTCCGAACGTAGTTGTTATATTTCCTTAATCCTTAATTCCATGGGACAGATTTTGATTTATTAGACGACACACATAGAAGACATGTTTACAGCACAAGGAACATTACATAACTCTGAATCTACAAGCTAAACAAAGTATATCTCTCAGAGGACTTGTAACGCCATCTATTCATTTAACATTTAATTTACAACAGTAGTCGCCTTAAGAAACTGATAAAAAGCCTAAATTATTAAATTGTCACACTGAAAGAAAAAATTATCCATAATGAATAATTGTTTTTTGTTAAAATATATAATTGCACTTAATAATATAAAATAATTAATGCGTGGCCTCAAGGTTGATATTTTTGATATCATTAAAGACAAAAATAGTTGCTGATTATTTGAATATTTTTGTACCATTTTTAACTAAAATTTTTTTGCAATACGTAGGAAAACTATGCAAAAATTTTGTTCTAAAAATAAAATACAGCAAACACAGTGTTACTCTTGAGTTAATGATCATTAAATTTTGGTTTCAATTTAATGATCGTAAAAAAAAAGACCAACTTGTATGACTTAAATTTTTAAATCATGATCATAAACTAACTTTATGCAACGAAAAAATTCTAGAACGATCACATTGATTATTTGTTGCTCTGTGATTCAATTTAAAGGAAGAGTATTTGAAATATATGGCATTGGGGTATTTATAGGGAAAATACTGTAAGAATTATTATTTTTCTACATTTTATCAAATATTTAACCCTTTTTTAATTTACTCTTAAAAGATAAAATACTCTCATTTTGGCAATAATACTTAAGCAGTGTAAAAATTCGAGCACAATGAGCATCCCTGAGTATTTTTTCGTTTTAAATAAAAAGAAAAGAAAAACTGTTGTGTGTGTTAATATTTTTGCATAAAAAATTCCAAATATGATTTGAATCGTTTTAAATGTTGTATTATATCATAACTAATCATTTGGCTGTCACAATGAATGTCATAAATTTAAACTACAGAGCTCCCGAGTTGTAAAGATGACTCCATGAGCTTAAAATATCCATACTACACCAATTAAAAATTGAATTTTAACAGTCTGTATCTCCCATTATTCTGCCAATTGGCATACTTTGAAATCGAGTTTCGAACCTAAGAACAGAAAATTTGGGTGAGAAGCTCATGACCCCATCAAAATTTACACTAGTGTTCAAAATTAAGGGAATTTTAATTTTAAATAGATTATCTGTAAAGTACTGAACAGATTTCAATGAAATTAGATGTTTGTGCACACAGGCTGATAAAAGAAAGTTAACGCGCTTAACATTTTTAAAGTCAGTCAATTCAGCTTTTATTTTAATGACCAGATTTTGTCTAGGCATAAAATTTCCGATGATTTTTCGGTATTATTAGAGTCAAGCAAATGAACTTACCAGACATTTTATCATGGACTTGAAGTATAGCAAAAGAGTCTCTACATCACATACGGCGGAAATGAAACACATTACCTTTGATTGGAATAAAAAGATTGTGGTTAAATGAAGGAAGTGGTGTATCATCTTATCAGGATTGAGGTACGGAGTCAGTATATTTGTTGATCAAAGCATCTGATCTCTTATATAAGAGGGAACAGCCTCGATATCATAACACTTTTAATGTTAGAAAAATATATTGGTGAACTAAAGTTATAAGAAACAAACACATTTTTGAGGATTTTCTTAGAGAACGGAATCATTTTGAATGAAAATTGGTAAATACAACAAAAAGATACTCTTCTTAATTATCTAATATAATTCAATCAGTCTTTTTTTATTTTATGCATTTTAAGAACACTGATAAAACAGGTGTTTCATACACTAATCTGTGAGGTTTTAATTTTGTTCATTCTCTTGAAAAATTACGATTGTTTTTGAAGCCTTTAGGGAGCGGATAATGAGGGAGAGCAGTTGGGAGATTGGAGACAGACCAATCTAAACTGAGGATTAATTGCAAGATGGTTCAATGTGTTCCTAAATGTAATTTCCACATTATGAAACAGTCCCAGGAGATTAGAGTAATAACGGGCGCTCAAGAGCCACTGCAAGCCAGGATGTGATTGCTATTTGTCTTTAACTACAAGCAGCAATATGAAGGGGGAAGGTGACAGCTAATATGAGCTCACAGAGCAAAATTTTTGAAAAAAGGTTTTCAACAAGTTTTTATTCCGGGTTTTAAATAACAATGGCTTTGGCATGTGTCTGCTGTCGAGCCAATTATCACGTACGGAGAGGGATGGGTCTCCGATCTACATTAAAATTAAAAAACTTAAATCCATCCAAAGGTATTACCTTCTAAAGCTCATTAAAGCCAAAAAAATCTTCCTAACTGTAGCCCTTAATATTCTTTCCGGAATTCATCGGAGAACCGGTTAGCACCCTCTGGGTGAGCTCGATCCCCTCTCGAGTAAGTAAATATACATACAAATGAGCTCGCCGCTATTTCTGGTGCCTAATTTTCGAGATATAGCCAAGGTTTAATGAGACCGGGCTTTATGCCAGAAGTCCAATGGTCTGCATCCCATTTACTTCAGGGCTTAGGAGAGTACACCTGAAATTGTAAAGACAGCATCATTCTTGGTTGCGGGAGCAGAGGATCCAAGATATCTTTAATTAATTTACATATTTGTAATATATGTAGTTCTTTAGGGTCTGATAGTGACACTCTTAATGATTAGTCGATATTCACTGATGATGCTATGGAGCTGGTGTTATCTGTCCAGCATCATGGAAGGGAACTACTGAGGAGGCTGTGGTGTTATGATCTGTGCCGACGTGATATTGGACGGGTACACACAGTTCATGTCTTTCAAGGAGGCACTGTGACTGCTCTGAGGCAGTCAAAGGAGAATGAGAAGCCTGGAGGAAAGATGGGACCATGTATGAGGCTTTTTAAAATGACAGTTGGCATCCAATTCATTTTTTCAAGGCGACAAAGCTTATCCACTCAGAGTTTGGTTGGCTGACGAATGCCTTGAGACGTAAGGGCATTTAGAAGATGGAGTGCCCCCAAAAAATCTAGATCTGAATTCCATATTCCATGTTCTACAGAACAAATGCAATTTCCAGCTCCCACTCCAGTCCCCACGCTTCATTCCCGACGCTAAGAAGTATCTCGGTAGAGAAGTGCGATTTATTTTCCAAACACCTCTCAAATAGCCTCGTAAATAGAATGAGAGTTCGTTGCGAGAGTTGCATTGCTGTGAGGGGCAATCATACTACACTGCTGGCCACCGTAAATGCAATACCAGGAAAGACAAGAGATAGCACAACAGAATTTATTTTGTAGATAACATGTTGACCAAGTATCAAATGATTAAATTTATAGACTTCTGTGAAGTGTGGTTCCTGCCAGAATCAGTAGCCGCCATTGTTGGAGATCACCGCTGCCACACGCCTCGGCATTGATTCAAAAAGACTTTGGATGTGTTCTTGGGGGTACAGCAGACCAAGCAGCTTCCACACGTTGCCAAAGTTGATCTGGTGAGGCAACTGGGGGTGTAATCTGGGTCAATCGTTGAGCAACCATGGAACACATATTTTCTATCGGCGAAAGATCCGGAGAGCGAGCCGACCAGGGAAGCAATTCAATCTGGTAACTGACGAAGAACCTTTGGGCAATGCGCGCCACTTGTGGTCGCGCATTGTCCTGTTGAAATATGGCTGTGGCCAAGCCCTGAAGGTAAAGAAGGAAAACTGGCTCCAACACCTCGGAGATGTAGCGCTGGCTGTTTAAAGTACCGGCAATGCGTACTAGAGGAGTGCGTGAGGGATATCCAATACTGCCCCATACCATAATAACTGGTACAGGACCAGTGTGGTGCATCCTCTCTCCACAGTGTCTCCAGACTTAAATCCGACCATCCTGGTGTTGCAGGCAGATGCGTGACTCGTCAGTAAAGACAACTTCATTCCATTCTGCCACCCACATCCTTCTTTCATCGCACCATTGGCGGCGGAGACGTCTGTGGTTCTGCGTCTAGGGTAGTCCAAACAATGGACGTCTTGCGGACAGGCCACTCTGCTGTAAACGGCGTCGAATGGTACGCGCAGACACTGAATGATGCGTTACAGAATGTGCTGTGCTATGGTTCATGATGTGACTGAGCAATCCGTCACTGCCATGCGCACAATTTGCCTGTCCTCACGTGAAGTGGTGCACTGAGGTGGATGCGATCGATCACGTCGGTCCGTCGTACCCTCCTGCATCCAACGGTCACACATCCGCATTACAGTTGTTTGGTTTCGTCCAACACGACTACCGATTTCCCTGAAAGATAATCCACAATCTCGGTAGGCCACTATCCTTCCTCTGTCGAACTCGGATACTTGATCAAAAGCTGATCGCTGTTTTCTACGAGACATAACTGATCGTTTTTTGAAAAACCCACAACGAAAACACAATTGCCGAACTTGAAATCGTCGAAATCTCCAAGCCTTAAATAGCGCTTTGAGGTGGCTCCACAGGCGTGCGTGATGTGTGTCTGAGCTGAAATTCTAATCATTTGCATATCTCACCTCCGCTAATGCATGTTGTAAATTTCATGTTATTTACGTGCTTCCTTCAGGGTGTTGCATTTACGGTGGACAGCAGGGTATATTAAAATCTCTTCAAGTGTACTCCTGCAACATCAGTTCAGCTATCATGCTTTTATGAGCGAGTATTATTAATTTTTTAATATAAATTTTTTAGTAATAATTTTATCTTATCTTCAAACCAAATACCAATTGAATCGGTTCTGTAGTTTTTAAAAACCCTTGAAAATGTGTTCCTTCCTCAACTTTTTTCACATCAATGTAAATGAGACTGTAGTACCACGAAATAAGTGAAATTAAAAGGGATTATTATGTGCATTTTTTGTGCACATAATGTGCTCATAAAAATGTGTTTTTATGTGCAAAAATATCTATCATATAAATCAAGGGATGGTAGGTAGGTATTTTTCACAAATATTTTTACATGGTATGTATCATATTGGGAAAAACTAATTAGAACCAAATATACACAGATTTTTATTTGCTCTTATTGACTAGGAGTTTTTTAAAAAAATGATTAACCACATTGAGCAACCAGCTTAATGGGGGCGAGATTTTACGAGAGAATAAAAATTTACTGTAACAATTTATATCCATAAAATAAAATGAAAATTTGCTTTTCCGACGTTGTATAGCTGAAAACCAATTAATTTGATATTTAAGTGATAAAATGTGATCTATTTTACTATGAGAAATAAAATGACTTTATTTATCAAGGTAAAGTTTTTTCCTCCAATGCTTAATCCAAGTATTCTTAATTGAAAACACAAATCTGCCCTTCTAAAATAGAAATATAGCTTTTCTATTCTGGTAAATAAATAATTAAAAATCAGAATTTAAAGGATGCACGCATCGTGACGGGGCTATTCGCGAGATTTTCTAACTAATCCTCTTGGGAAACTTTGGGGCCAGCATTTATACTAATTCACAGCCTTTCAGGAAAAACACGAGATAGATATATGTTAATTAGTTCGACTATATAAAGTCTATATATATATATATATATATATATACATATATATATATATATATATATATATATATATATATATATATATACATATATATATATATATATATATATATATATATATATATATATATATATATATATATATATATATATATATATATATATATATATAGGTTTTGTAGATGTAAAGAGGAGAAGGTGCCGCGAAGCTGTCAAGTAAGTTGAATATTGGAGAATTACTTCACGAACTTAGCGCGCGTTTAAAAGGTGTAATTTATGAGAGTAAATTATTAGATTGAAGATTTAAGATAGTAGATTCAGTACCGGCCTGAGGTTAGTTAGTGATCGTTCTCCTTGTCCATCTCTGGTAGTCGGGTTTACTTAGAATTGAGTATTAGGATTAATTGACGTTCTAGAGATCACTTCTAGGTTTCTTCTTATAGTGAAACTTGTGATTGTTTAAGTGTTTGTTCAGAGAACTTGAATAAATATATTTGTTATTATGGCGTTTGTTGGTGATGCTATGTTTCCTCCCACACTTAGAGACGCCCCGGGCGGAGTGAGTGGGGTCCCAGGTAGGAAACCGCCACCACAGTATGTGGGAATATTGAATAAGGCGAATATTATATGCGAAATTTTATATTTTGCTTTGTTTAAAATTATCAGGAAATTGTTTAATTTTCTTAATTTTAGTAGTTTCTTACGAAATATTCAAAAGCAATTATCTTCCTAGGCACTCAATTCTTTTTTGCTATCTAATTTTAATATTATGTCAGAAATACATGAAATTCTTCAAAAACTGATTTGAAAAAACATCGAAAAACTTAAAACTAACTAATAGTTTTATTGTTCATTAAATATGTAGATTGTGGTTTTAATTAACATACTATATGTTTTTTCAATATGCCTCGTTTTGTAGTTTAAAAAAAATTTCTTGTATTAAAAAGACAATCATCTTGTGTATGATCAAGGAATAGATGCTAAATATTTTACTGCTTGTCTTATCAAGGAGCTTCGTTGAGCTTTGATAATCGTTTTGTCTTCCCCTTTCAAAAATTAAAAAAAAATCCAATTTTTTTTAAAAAATTGCGTTTACTTAAATAGTCAGTTTTTAAATATTTGATAAGAGTTTCATTTTAAAAATAAAATTAACTCTTTTCGTATGAAAATTTAAACTTCTTTCCTAGGAAATACTTCATCAAAACCACGTACATAAAAATCAATATTCGATTTTAAAATTTTATTTTCCGTTTATTTGGAACATCCTATTTTTGTGTGTGAGTGAAACATATATATTACTTCTTAAAAGTCTTTGGAGCTCACTTAACTTCCTTTATTGCAATTTGTTTTCTTTTACGATATGATATATTAAACAAATAAATTCCTTGTAATATATATTATAAATGAATTCTCTTTTTAAAATGCTTAGATAAATTTATTAATCAGTCGAAGTTAACATCACTGTGATCTTCAAGAGACAAGCTCCAAATAATTTTTTAAATAGGTAAAGTCAGGAGATAATGGTAAACATAATCTTCAAGATATACAGGGTGAAACAAAACAAAAAAAAATGAGACTAAGTGTGTAGTTTGAAAAAAGAGTGGAGTAGCCAATAACTGTTTAGGTGCACGCACCTCCTCTATGCATGTGATTAGTTTCTCCTTAACCGATCCACCAGTTGGGAGTACTCCGTCAATGAGTGAACACGTGCAACTGCATCCTGACGGGAAAATGTCGAATCGACATCAATTTTCTTGTGAATAAATCAGCCACGAAAACACTTCAAATACTAACTGAGGCTTATGGGGTTGAAACTGTGACTCGTGTCTCGTATTTGAATGGCATAAACAGTTTTCAGGGGAAAGGGACAGTTCGGAAGATGATGAATCTGCTGTGCGCCCAGGGTAAGCGGTTACAAACCAAAACATTACCAAAATTCGTGTTATGAGTGAGTTTCCACTCTCATCAGTTGTCAGACTATTAATCAGCACTGTTACATTGAAGTTCTAAAAAGATTTCGTGAAAAAAATTAGGAAAAAAGGGCCAGAATTGAGGAGTGATGGATGGCTGTCCCACCAAGGGGACTGCGGACTTAGGACCCACGGAGAACTGATTCTGTACATACGATTTATTGAACCAGTCTCGTTTTGGGGGGGGGGGGTCACACCTCGTATGTTGGTGGATTAGAGTACAATTATTATACTAAAACATTTTTGATTTTAGTTGCATTAATAAGAAGTAAAATGGAAAAAAATTTAACTATAATTAAAGGAAAATTTAAAAATACTTTGTAAAATTATTGAAATGTCATACTTATTAAAATATATTCACATATTCTTATTTTTTACTTTTGTTTTACTACAATTTTTTTTTATCTATAATGGTTTCGTTTTATATATTTAATTTCAGAATAAAAATGTAGGAGCATTTTAGTATTTTATTGACTTAGGTGGAATGTGATCCTCAAAAATAGGATTGAATTAAAAAAAAAAAACTGTCTCTTTTACATTTTTTTTACTAAACTATAAAGTATAAATGTAATGTGAATATTTATATACAAATTTCTTTTAAGCTATGCTCTTTAGATTGATCAAGGTTGACAAACGCTAAAAAGAAAACAAATTTAATTTAATTACTTAATTTCTGTTTCATTCTATCCGTTTAAAATATCCAGCCAAACTAATTTTGGCAAACAGCTGAAATCGCAAATAATTGAGTCTTATGATTCTCAAAATTTCAACTTATAATTTTAGCTTCACTTACACAAGAAATTTTTTCTGTTTTCACAATTAAATCAAAATGTAATTTACATTTTATAATTTTTGAAAAGCCTCGAAGTAGAATAAAAAGATTTGTAGGATCTAATGCTTCTTCTTTTACACTTAAGCGGAAGTTTCGACTACGAACGCGTTGTATCTGCGATACTTCAGATCCACATCATTGTGAAATTAAAGCAATTCTTGGTTATAATAGGGTGAGGAAAGTATATAGAGATGTATGTCTCTGCAGGTGCAGACAGTATTTGTCTAGGAAAAATTTGACAACCGATCGTCTATCTTCCAGACAATTTACTCTAGCTAACGACCTAATAATTAGAGGTTCTTAAACTTCATCGCTGTGCGGTATTTTAAGCCGGACATCGCATTCAATACAAGTCGTATATCATTTTGTCCTCTTTGTTATTTGGCGGCTCAGCGGAAATTCAACTCGCTGGTTAACTGAGCAGGAAGGAAAGGTTTCCATGGTACAAATCAAACTATGTGAGTAAACTTAAAATTAGGGCCCCAGGTAGCGCTCTCATAACAGAGTTTAAGGTTCCTTGGAATGTTCGATATTTCCGAAACTAATTTCGATTCAAGAAGCCGACACGACCCGAGGGTTATCGGAAACTCGGAAGTTTTGGAAAAACAATTACGAAAGAGTAAAAAAAAAAAAGTTTATGAAAATAACTTATTTTCCAAAAAATGTTATACTGCCCTCTTTTAGTTGCTACGCTGTTTCCTGTGACGTGGTATAAGGAAAATTGCTGATCCCAAAAGATTTGCCAGAAATATGATCTTACACATTTCTTACAATTATTTACCTGTTAAATTTTTGTCTTGCGGTTTTTTCAGAACTTATCATTTGTTTTTCATAAGACAATAGTTACACGGAAAACGAAATTCTCTTTTATTTGTTTTTTTTCCGCAATATTCTTATTTTTTTTTACAAAATTTCCCTATTAGCTTCTCCTCAATGCATATATAATTTCTACATTTTGTTACCTTAAGTTTTGAACAAACTATTATGATCAAATATTTTGCAAGAAATAAAAAAGTATATTGCTCTGTTCTACAAAATCAACACATACATGCATTCTATTATATTTTTAGGAAATATTACTCATAAAATTCCAAAGAAAGTTTCAATAAGGAATTGTTAAAATGAAATTATGATTTTAGCTCTACAGGTGCGCTTTGTTTGCTCAGTTGTAGCATAAAAATAAATTTATATGTAACTGAAGCTCTGATTTTTATCGAAAAAAATTTATTTTTAGTTCAAAAAACATGTTTAGTTAATCTCTCTTAGGTGTAATACTTCATTATTATATATATATCGGCTATTTTTTAATAAATTTTACTTGTTCATTACGTTATTATTAAAAAACTATTGAATGGAATGTTAAGCAAATACTTCTTTTTTGAGACTGGTAGGCGCATAATTTTTTTCTCTAAAACTCTATTATGTTTTAATTTCTACTTTCAAATTTTAGGCTTTTAGGGCCATTTGTCTATTTCATTGTAATTTTTGTTCATATAATTATTAGAAGAAAAAAGATAGAAAAATATTTTATTATTTTTTTTCGTATTAACAGTTTTCCAAAGACTCTTCTAGAGTTTTTTTGTTTGTTGTTGTTCAAGTTAAAGCAAAAAATTTTTACAAGAAAATTTCATGGATAGTCAGAAGTTTCTACATTATTACAAATATTTGAAGTTAAGTATGTACAGCTTAAAAATAATTTTTGATTAAATAATTAAATGAAATTATTTTGAAGTTTTCCTAGTTAAAATTTTAAAAAAAACAGAGTGAAGCTTTATTTTTGATAAGATGTATTTTGAATTGCTTGATGTTACTATTTCTTTTATTAATTTGAAACATTGATTAATTTTGAAATATTAATAAATAAGAATAAATTGAAAGACTTTAACTAATATATTATAAAAAACATTAAATTTATTTTGAATTCTCAAACTACATTGCAATATGACGAGTAATAATATTACAAACTGAACTTTTTTTACATGGTGACTAAATAACATTGTTTAGTAGCTTATTTTTGTATGATCTATTTCCACAGCAGTAAAGTCATATTTTTTTGGTAATTTGTTTTCTTCTCATGAGTAATTCATAAAAAGGAGAACTTACATTTTTAAAATTTGATATTTTTATTTGTTGATTAATATATACGGGAATTTATAAATATCATTTGAAGTATTCTATTAATAAATGAATAATAATATAATCGATGAGTAATCATTACTAAAATCACAACATTGAACATAAGTTACTTTTGAATAAGAAATATTTTAAGGAGAGAGACAGAAAAATAGAGGAGTAAAAAAGACAGAAAGAGGAAGAAAGCGAGAGAGAGAGAGAGAGAGTTCTTAAGGAAAAGGAGTTATCTATATATAATATTATTTAAACAAAAAAGCGTATGAAACCACAACAAGAGAAACAACATTATCCGAGCATAATGCTATCTCTTTTATTACAGCTTGAAAATTTTAGACTAGATTTACTTTAAGTTCATAAAAGCTGTTATTCACAGAAGTAAGATATAACACAAAAAGATATTTCTACGAATTTTTTGATGCAAAAGTGCTTCTTTCCCCCTCAAAGACAAGAGGATTACGAATAATATTTAAAAATAACATTAAACCTTGTCAAATTTTATTTCCATTAGTTGAAAGCAATCAAAACAAACCTTTAAAACTACACTCAAGAGCCAAAACATTATGACCACCTGTCAATAACGAGTTGCCCCACCTTTGGCGCGCTAAACAGCTTCAACCCGCCTTGGCATGGATGCCACAAGTCCTTGGTAGATGGCCGGAAACAGATTGTACCAGATGTTTAAGCAACGGTCACGCAGATCCGAGATATTGCGAATTGGTGGTCTTTGAGCTGCCGTCCCATGACATCCCAAATGTGTTCTATCGGATTGAGATCCGGTGAGTTAGGCGGCCAGGGCATTAACTGGAATTCAGCATCATGTTCCTGGCACCACTCCAACACAATTTTAGCCTTGTGACACGGGGCCGTTGTCCTGTTGGAACATTCCATTTCCAGCTGGAAAAAACAGAGGTCATGTAAGGGTACAACTGGTCCGCAATGATGTTCATATACCCTGTAGCATTCATGGTCTGCTCTACCACAACCATGGGTCCCAGAGACGCCCAAGAGAATGTCCCCAAAGCATAATACCACCACCACCGGCCTGTGTATGACCTACTGTACATAGAGGGAGCAACTGTTCTCCTGGAAGACGGCGTATCCTGACACGGCCATCGGCGTGATGAATGACAAACCATGATTCATCTGACCAGGCAACTCTCTCCCACTGATCCATGGAGCAGTCGCAATGTTCCCGGGCCCAGCGCAGGCGCAGTTGGCGATGACGCTTGGTCAGCAAAGGCACACGAGTGGCACGTTTGCTGCGTAGCCCCATATCCTACAGTGTCTGCTGAACAGTATGCTCCGATACTATTCTACTTGGCCCTGCATTGTATTGGGCTGTCAGCTGAGCCACTGTCTGGCTCCAGTTTTGCTTCACCATGTGAGACAGTCTCCGACGACCTTTTTCTTTGATAGCGTGTGGACTTCCAACACCATACCGTCTACTGCTGGTCTCACCGTCATTCATCCCCTTTGCATAAGTACTAACAACTGTAGATCGCGAACAACCCCCGAGTCGTGCAGTTTCGGAAATACTTGTTCCGAGACATTACAATCTGCCCTCTATCAAAGTCGTTTATCTCCGCAGCCTTTCCCATCACACACAGTAGTAAGTGAAAGAATGAATCTTCAGACTCTCCAGCAGCAGTTAAATACCACTTCCACCTGATCACGTGCCTTCCACGTCATCCAGGCGAGTTAATTGCAAAATATAAGGGTGGTCATAATGTTTTGGTACTTGAGTGTACATATTCGTATAGTTGTCGTAAATAAAAAACATCAAAATTACCATTTTTAATACAGATTTAGGATTTGATTAATGTTTCAAATAAATGTCGCTCTGTATAGCTATGTATGTCTATCAGTAGTGGATCTTTCAATTTTGAATCCTGGTCAAAGAAAAAGAATAACACGGTAGTTGATAATTTCCACATTTGAAGTTTCTTTTGGGCCAATTTTTGTGATCACTGGAACAAGGATTTGTCCAGGAAACTCGTAATCGGGACCATTCAGTTGTTGTAGCTCTTTTAATCAGATGTATGACTAATATACTAATATATGAATTTCAATTGTGGAAACAAGGTGCATTTATTACATTTATCAAAAGTCTGGAGTCTAACGATCGCATAACACAAGCACAGTTCTACATTGTCACTTCTCAATTACCGAACTAAATTTAAAGTTGAAGGGGGATATCTCAGGAAAAAAATAACCTGGAAAGTTAACTGAATAACACTAGTATATTTAGAGTAAATTACATGTGTGATTAACAGTCAACAAAAAAAAATATTTACTCGGTAATCTGGGTTCTATTTGATTCTAATACCACGTTTAAAATATATTACAATAAGTGTGTTCTTTTAAATGTGTGATATTTTAAGCATCAAAACAACGAATTCAACTGTGGTTGCTTGGTTGTGGTTTCCTTGTGTATCTTTCCTCTAGAAGAAAACCAATATTTATTGTCAAGTTATTAATCGTTACCGATTTTTGGTAAGCCACAAATGACAAATACTTTATGATTTAATACTAACTATCAATTCTTACCTAATAGAAGAATAATTATGATTAATTGATTTGGGTGCCATTTACATATTAATCAAAAAGGTTATTTCTTATTCGTTTCCTCTCATAACTGAAATGAAAGTTGTTCTCATGATGGTGAAATACGAGAATTAATGAGACAAGTCTGATTCACTTAATATGAATCGGGAAATTCTTGAAGCAAAGAGCATCTTTTAACAGTAGAAATTCGGCATTTCGAAATAAAATACATTTGTCTTTCAATTTTGGAGGGAAATTGCCTTCATAAGTTCTGTATAAGGCGAGATATAGAAACGGTGAAAAAGAAGTAAACTTATTAATTGACTTTTACTATAATTAAGAAGAAATCCAAATATACAGGGTGTCCAGCCTTAATGTGACCCAATAGCTAATTCCCGAACCGTTCGGTTTACATATGCACTTCCAATTTGAAAAATGTTTTAAAACAGGTAAGGAATGTTTTTACGTGCTTTTCGAATAAAAAAACCCATTTAGAAAAAAATTACAAAAATTAATTTTTATACGGTCCCCAGGTCCTATCACTTATATTTAGAAAAAGATGCAGTACACAAAAACAAACTAAACACAAAAAGTTTCATTTTATTACGATAAAAACTGGCCGAGTTATGGAACTTTGAAAATCCTACTTTATATGCATTTTCTAGGCTATTTTCAAGAAGCTAGTAAGGGGCCGTCTGCAAAGTGAAATTAGTTGGAACTCTGCTAGGAAACTTTCGCTCTTGTACGTCACTCTTATATAAATCGTTTTTAAATTTAAAAGCATACGTTAATAATACAATAATTGAGTACTTAAGAAATAAAATTTATTATGTGTACGTGTAAAACATAGAAAAAATAAAATATTTCTGAGGAAGAAAACATTTCAAAAGGAGTTCCAAAAAATAGACTTATTTGCTACGACTTCAGTATGATTTGCTGCGTTTTTGCGAAAGTTAAAAACCTGTTGTGTAGTCGCTTGCAATTGCATACAGTCGTATTCTAATATTACGAATTCAAAACCCCGTTTTTACAGTGAAGAAATATTCCTTGGAATTTAAAATGGTTTCAGGAAAAGACAAACTATTTACGGTATCTGCACACGTGAGAAATATTGTTTTTCCCTCTTTTTTTATCGCCTATTATCAAACAAAAATACTTCAAACATTTATATCAGAAAGATTTTTAACTTATTCTATTTAATGCTTATGACATTAAACCACAAGAATCTTTCTATAACGATTAAAATCATCATTTTAAGCAATATTTTTATGCCATTCTGGGTCATACGACACAGACAACATAAAGCTGGTTGGCTATGGGATTTGTTATTACATTTTTGTAAGTCATTTGTAGAGTATTTTGGCTTATGTTTAATCTATATTGCAACGGTATTTCTGATTTTGACGCATAAACTCTGTGAAGTTGTATCTTAAGTGCACGTTGTCACATTTCTGAGAAACTAGAATGGTATCCACTGAGTAGTAAGCTTAATTTTCAACATGAAAAGCAATCACCACAAGAATTGAATGGAGCCGTACATTGTCGAGGTCTTGTTATCAGTCAAATGGCGCCAATATTTCCTGTTTTTTTACTAAAACCATATTTCTCTGGGATGCATTAGAATTTATGTAGTTCTCTGCAGAAAGCCAGAAGAGGCAAATGCCTCTATATTCAGATTGGAGGAATTTTCCAGTTTTTATTCAGAGAGTTATTTTCATTATCTCTGTTTCTTTTTCTTTTCAATATTTTAGTTTTGAAAATAATAAAATGCTTTGATCAAATATTAAAACTTCACTAAACTATTTTTTAGTGAGAATATTAGGAATTTTAGATATTATTGGATATAAGTAAAACATTGCTGTTTATTTTAATATCATTACATTTCACTAACTACAGAAGTTGTTTATTTGGTAATTCATATATATATATATATAAAATTTCAAGTAGTGTTTCTAACAATTTAATTTCGTAAATAATTTACAATATTTATATTTTAACATGAGAAATTCTTTCAAAATATATTTAAAAATAAAATTATAAAAAAATCATATTAAACAAACAAAAAAAAGTAATTATTGCAACAATTTAAATTTTCCAAAGTTTTAGGAAAAGAAAATCAGTATTATAGCAAGAACGGCTTGTTTCTAAGGTTTTTAGAATTCTTGTCATTTTTTTCTCATTAAATATAAAACTTTTGTACAATTCAAAGCTGTCCTTAGTATTAGGTATTGTATCATGTTTGTAATTTAATTTTCGCTTGAATAATTACGAGTTCCTTTTATAAGTAAAGTTTTCTGAGTTCAGTACGTCTCAGTAGACAATAATACTCTGTACTATATTCTTATTTGATATGAAAATTTTCTGAAATTTTATTGTAATCATAAGTGATATTAATTTTTTTTAAAAATAATTCAGATAGTCTTCAAAAAATCTTCTCATTTTTAAAATAAATGTAAACATTATTGGCATTTTACACATTCACAAGTAATTTTAAAATAAAATATTATCGCTTGAAATTAAAGTAGAAACATTTTTAAAGTTATAAACATAATTTCCAACAAAAAATTCAGAAAGGTGTTCATTTCTGTAATAAAGAACTGTTTATTGAAAATAACTCCATTATCAAAAGATAACCCGAACACTTTTCACTTACAAAATTCATGGATATTCAATAAATAAATGATTTTTATAAAAACGCTGTTAGCAATTAACATGAAATTCTAGACTAAAAAGCTTTTTTTTTAAAGAAAATTGATATTTATTATATGCATAAAGGAATGTAAATTTTTGTGTAATAAAGCAATGCCAACTTTGTTTAATGTGATTGTGATTTACTTTATAATATATTTAAGAACTAGCTATATATTCATTTACAATAAGTAAGATTTCCTTTTTAAACATTACAGGTAAAAGTATAAAAAATGCTTTAAAGGCGGAGTGGTTTAAAATGCTAGGGGAAAAGTAGAGGTGTAGTCAACTTCCAGAGCAATAAAAAGAAATTTAATAGTTTTAATGAGTATTTTTATCCTTTTAGGGTGTTTCAAAAAATCTACGAATAACATTCAAGATTCGAATTTTGATTTTTTTCAAAGTACTTAACCTAAAGGTTCTTCCAGATGACAAAAAAAAAGTATATCTTCAAACATCGTAAAGATGTAAGGTATGAACTTTTCTCATTGTATCAGATCTAAGTACTGTAATTCCTCAAGTTTTCCACTCGAAAATCTGCAGCTGGCAGGATGTTGCGGTTTTAAAGAAATTCTTGACCCCCCCCCCCCTCAAACATCTTTAGTAATAATTCTGATATTCACAATCGAAATTTTCCCTTTGTAATACCTTTGAAAAAGAACTCGTGGGTTCCGATTAAGTTAGAATTGCATCTTAGTATTGGGTCCTGTGGTTTCCTCTTTGCTTAGATACTTTTTCAATTATTCAATGCTTAACACAGAGTATGCAAATACTTCCTATTTTTTATAAACTACAGTTTAGTTAAAAAGCTACTTTTGTGAATTTCTTAACTATTGGTTATAAGTAAATAATTCTCTTTATCTTTTTTTGAAACTTAGATTTTAGAGATTAAAATTTCTATGTGAAATTTCTACATTTTTAAAGCAATTTTTATCTTATTCTGTAATTCAGTACAATACGTTTCCATTTTGTTGATTTCTAATCTATGTAGTTTTAAGATCTATTGTATGTCGCATAGCTGACTCTTGGAGATTCATTGACAGACTACAAGAAATTTTGTACCGAGCCGAGATTAATATCCATATTTTACCCATTAGTAACAATTAGTTCGAACTCATAACAATTAGTTCGAAAATTTGAAGTAAAAATTGAGTTCTCACTTTCATGGCTATATTTTGTGTTATCTTTTCTTATAATAATTTAAATTGAAAGTGAACTTCTGAATGACCAATCAAAATTACGTAGTCTTTATTTTATACAATCGGTATAAATGGTCTACATTTCATGAAGAATAAATAGGATACCGTATTTGGCATACCTTTGCTTCCAATACTAGTCACAATTTATAGTCAAGTGGTTTAAACTTCGGCAGCTGGAAAGTTAAACTTTGTGTTCTATGAAGTCAGGCACATTTTCTTTCAAATACCTTTGAGTCGTCTTCGCCTTTTGAGTAGGAGCAGAGCTCTGTTGAAAAGTGTAATAATTTCTATTGAATAGGTTTACATTCTGGGGCTTCACTATTGGCTCTAAAATATAGTGTCACTATGAACTTTACTGTGGTATTCACTACTTTCTTGCAAAAATGAATCTCCACGACGCCTTAATAGCTCAAACCCTCCAAATGATTACGGAAGCCGGATGATGAACTCTCTAAGCCTATAATTTTCTTTTTTTAGCTTCTTGGGTATTTTTTGCGTTTACATAATCATTTTTGTAGCTGAAAGATTCTTCAAAGTCAAAAGGTTTCCTGTCAGTAAGCAGAATTCGTCACCATTATGAGCACCATTATCAGAATTCTGGGACCATTATGAGCGTTCCGTCATAACGATGCTTTTGTTTTAAGGTACCTCTGGTGCTTTAATTATTTTGTAAGAAAATGGTCAGCTATTCTTCAACAACCTGTTAATCTAAGGCAGGAGTACTCAACCTTTTCCCCTGCCGGGCAACATACATGTATTAGCTATTTCACGCGCACCACAACATGTGAAGTGAGGGGGGGGGGAAGCGCCGTAAGACCAAGGAAATTTAAAATGAGAAAAATTGATCAAAATATTAAAATACATTTTTTGGGCTTTTATTTTGATACTATGTTAAACTCTCTATCAAACACACACACACAAAAATCGATTTTAAGCATTTTTTACCCAGTTATATGGCAAAATTTCGATTTCCTTTCTGCTGTGATCAAGCCCTTGTTTACATTTTATTGTCATACAAACAAATCTGCCATGTACTTTGATAACGATTTTTTTTACAAAGCCTCAATTATTTTTAGTTCAAACACTAACTTATCAAGTGTAGGATGGCGGCACAAAGAGTTTTTACTAAACACCAGATAAAAATCAGTTTTATTTGTTTAAAATTCGTTCAGACTTGCGTGTGCATTTCTGTCTTAAATGTATTCGAATACTTTTTGATTTTACTGCATCAAACAGCTATTTTCAGAATGCAAGGTCATTTCAGAATTTAAGACTCGATTAAAGTAATAAGCACGGATCTATAACAGCCAAATGTAGAAAAATTAAAAGTCATTCTAAAAGAAAAAAAAGTTATCTGAAAGTAGTGATCTCAGAAATTATCTAAAACTGTACTATTTTTTATGAAAAGAACTACACAATACTGATATCTTACGGCAAGTAAGATATCAGTATCATCGGACACTCAATAATCTTTCCAACCCGAAGCAAATTAGGATTTTACACACAAGCTATGTTTTCTGAATTATTGCAGAAAGTTTCTAGGGGGAAATGTTTATTCTTTCTGCTTTGCTAACAAACGCCAGCATATTGGCATCTGTAAGTATTGAAATTTTATGCAAGTATTGTATGACAATCCTAGAAATATTTACTCTAGCTTTCAAGAGGAAGTAAAAAGCTCACATGATATAAATAGCAAGCTGGTTAGAGACTTCTTATCCATAAACAAAAACTATGAATCTTTGGTAACTTTTTCTTTTTATAATGGATCACAAATACATATTTACCCAGTGCATACATAATTTATTGATAATAAAACAAGGAAACATGCTTGAAATATCATGTCAAGCAGCTAGAGAAGCCCACATAAAAGTCAATGATTTTCTAAAAAATAAAGACATTGATATGTCTTATATGCTGGTGCTTTTCAAAAGCAAGGGCAATATTAGGTATACTTATTGATATCCATAACTTTGACAGAAGTATTGTTGAAGTACTATCAGAATGGAGTGGGAATTAGGGAATCCGACAGTGAGGGGTATCGCATATGAAAAAAAGGACATGTTGAATTTCGATAGGACATTTGCAACTATGGAGATACATGCTGTCTAATGATCAGTCAATGCTCAATTTGTGAATGACAAATGAAATTTAATTCCGTACTGAGGAAGGTAAATTCCTTACAATCTTTAGAAGAAGAAAAATGAGTCTGATGCCAAAACTGAAAAAGAGGTGTTATCGAAGCATATTGAATTGATGGTGACTTGATAAACATAAGCAGAAAAGCTTGATTGATAAAAATATCACGAAACTACAGAACTTTACAGAAATGCCGTTAAAGACACATAAAAAAATTAAAAACTGCAATTAATATCAACATAATGCAATGTTCGTTAACTGACAAAAAACCTATGCATGGACGGGGAATCAGCCTGGTATTTGCAAAAGAGCAATAGACAAAAATAAACTCCAGTATCACGTAGTTCCAAGAAAACTGGTTTACTGCAGGAAGCTATTGAAAAAATTCTACCTGTATATTAACATTTAGCATCCAATTCTACACTTAATACATGCACAGCAGGTAAACTCATAACTCACAACTCTAATGAAAGTGTGCATAGCTACGTCTGGGAATAATATTCAAAGACAGTTTGTCCAAAAAAAAGAGGCTAGAATTAGTTATGAGATGCAGTACCGCACTCATATTTTTTTACATCTGTATTGTTCTGCTCTAAAAGAAAAGTGAATATAGCTTCAACATTATCATCGTCTTTAGTTTTGCTCTTAATTGGAAAGAATTTCGAAAAATTCTCATAAATTGAGTTTTTTTCAGTATAACATTTAAAAAACAACAACCCGAGCATTGATCCCGATATCCCTGAAATATCCGTGCTGGAATAAAAAGATAAGCAAAAACTGCCGTTTTTTAAGTCTTTAGTTAAGTTCTCACAAATGTGTTTTGAATCTAAAAGCTGGATTTTTTTTAAATTTCTGAAATGATTTTATTATTATTATTTTTTTATTGAATTTATCAAAAAGTATATCGAAAACATTTAAAAAACTATCCACAATTTCTGTATCAATAAACAATTTCATATACTTATCAATAATATAACACATTTCGAAGGATGCCTTATTACCTTTGCATTTTGTGACATTACAATAAACAAAAGACATTGTCACTGTTACAAAGATTTGTTTAAGAAAGCCAATTTATCGCCTCTTGAAAGAGATGCTCAAGGAAAAGAGCTATTGAAAGATTTGTTTAGTGGTAAAGCATACAAAATTATAATTGTTTAAATGTAACATTTTCAGGACAAATCAAATGAGTTGTTGATCCATGTTTGTTGTTCTCTACGAAATAGTCAAGATGACAATAGTCTTGAAACAACATATTTTCTTTGGATATTTTTCACTTGGAAGACATGGAAACTAACTATTAGTTAATTCCGTTCATAAGATGTGGTCGCTACTTCACAGTTATTCTTTATCACTAACCACTGCAGTTACAAAAAGGAATATATATATATATATATTTCTTAAAAAAATTACCTAAAAACTAAAAAATTTATAGGTTTTAAATAAGTTACTTTAGTTCGTAACAATAAATTTGTGATTGATTTTCTAAACTGACATATAAAAATCTATTATTTATTTATCTCTTTTTTGATAATCTCTTATTATTAATGTGAAACTTTATTTTATCTTAATATATATAATATATTCAATATATTTTTAAATAATCATAGCTAAAACAGCTTCAAAAAAAAAAATTTTTGTGGATTTGAGAGAGACATAAAATACTTTTTTATCGAATTAGGAATATTATCTTTTGTATTTTGGAAAATTTCAGAAAAGCTTCTCTAGTATGCATACTTACTTAACAAATTAAAAGAAGACCTAAAATACATTGCCTATTCAAGGAAGTATTAATTTTAAAAAATGAGTAATGAATGACTTAAAAATGCAAGCAAAAAATTGAATGCTGTAATAAAAATAGTAGTTTTAGTTTTGCTTTGGGTTACTAATCTACTATCGAATTAAAAATATTTTTTGAAAAATGAATGACATAATTTGAAATACAATTTTTTTGTGAAATTTACGTGAAAAAAATATTATAGTTGTGAATTTTTTTTTAAGTAATTAAATCGGCAATGAGTATAACTTTTCCGAGTTGAAATTATTTTTTTGTGTTAGCCACCTGTTATAATTCCTTCCATTCACAAAGTTTTAGTTTATACTATTGTGAAATGTGTTTACACAAATTTACATTCAATTTCTCTTTTAACATTATTATACAAAATTAACTAATAAATGGGTAGAATGGTAGCAGGACTGAAATCATACCCTTAGAGGCCCTAAGAATGTGATGGATTTTTAGATGCCTTTTATATTTATAGCTACAAATATTATGATAAGCCATAAAATAAAGTTTAAATTAATACTTTTTAAAATGAATGAATTTCAAATTTCTGCATGTAATGTGTAAAATACTAAAAATAACTTAGCAAATATTGCTTAAATTAATTCATATATACTTAATTCACTCATCAGAGATTAGATATATGAGAAAACTAATCTTCAAACTAATCAATCAAAATATGCCATCCATTAAATTGAATTTTATGAAATCAGGACACGAGATCTGGTTACAGTCAGAAAACACTTTCAGGTCATATCCTTGTAGCAAATTTGAA
This sequence comes from Trichonephila clavata, assembly GCA_019973975.1. Taxonomy (NCBI): domain Eukaryota; kingdom Metazoa; phylum Arthropoda; class Arachnida; order Araneae; family Nephilidae; genus Trichonephila; species Trichonephila clavata. The sequence continues at coordinate 137,512 of BMAO01014651.1, read as the reverse complement.
GCATGAAGTTAATCTAGGGGGCTTCAAAATACTTCTCAAAATTGGAGCATGAAATGAAGATGTACAACAGCTTTAGAAATCATAATAGGTCTCCATTTTAGTCCATAGCTCTTTCGGTTTCTTCCATTTTAAAGTTCTAACTCTGTTTCCTGTTATACATACGGTTTCTTAAATCTAATACAAAATTCATTTCTATCATTTATTTTATAGTTATGTTTCTTAGTACCTGGTTTCTATCTTTTAGTTTTTTTGGTTGTATAATTTTGTCTTGTTATTTTTTTCATTTTATTATACTATATATATATATGTAATGACTTCTTCTAACTCTCTTTAACTGTACCCCATTAAATCATTTCCTAGTTCTTTCGCATCTTAATCTAATTGCTCGCGCGCATAATCTTAATCGTAATCTAATTGCTCGCGCACATAATCTTAATCTTAATCTAATTGCTCGCGCACATTTGCATCCAATCACGACTCCTGTTACAAAAGAGTCGTACGACCTTCACCGCCAGTATAAAACTCGGAGCACACGGTTACGCGCGCCCTTCTTCTTCGCTCTTGTCATCATGTAGTGTGCTGCAGCTAGTGTTTGTGTATTGTGTTGTGTGTGTATGTCTATTTGTCAGTACGTCCATCTAAATGTCTTCCATGTTAAATGTTTAATAAAGAAGAATAACGGTTGGACGACTTCTTCCTCCATAATAATGAACAGGCATCATGAACCCTCATAAATAGTAACCTTATACGAAAAAACCAACACCGGCCACGCTGTGAAAAATTCTTTACTAAATTTGTCGCAATCTTTACTAAATCAGTCATCATCCATTATAATAGTCGGCAGGATAAAATAACCTGCTGGGAACGTGGGAAAAAGAGGAAATATCGTCAAGTAAAATCCTAAAAGTGAAAATTCTTCTAATGAAATGTGAACGAAAACGAATCGAGGCCTCGGAAGGGTATTCCTTTTCGCTTTTTTTTGTCTGCGTAAACATGTAGCCGGCTGCAGCTTGTTTTGTGTGCGTGTATTGTATCGTCCCTGTAATGTCTTATGTGTTCAAGATGGATAATAAACAAGTTTTAATCAATCACCGGATGCCTCGTCAATCCCAGCCAAAGAAACCATCAACAATAGCGATCATGTTATAAAGAATATGTACATTTCAACGGCCACGACTATTTCATATATATATATATACATCGCAATTAATAAGAAACACCATTCTTTGAAAATATTGAGCTAACCATATTCAGGATTCTAACTTTTCTGTTTAGTATGCTTCATGTCAAACAATTTTTTTTTAAAAAAGTATCTTTTTTTAAATTATGTTTAACTTAAATAGCGGGAAGAAAACTTTATTTAATAGTTACGAATTCCATTGTTTTACTATTTTGTATTCAAGGTAATAATATGTATATTTTACACCCTAAGTGTCACATCGCAGAATGAAAGCTCAATGAATGATATCGACATGCACAAACAGTCGTTTTTCCCTCTAAAAATTCGTAATTTTCTTACCTTTTTTTATTGTAATCATTTTAGGTACTCAAACTTTAAAACAAATAAGTGACTAAATGTAAATTTAAGGAAAGAAACCACTTTTACAAAATCTAATTGAAGTGAATTTAACAAGTTTTAAGAGTTTTAAAGTTGATTTATTCATAAGATTTATTAAAAGGGATAATTATTTAAAAATATCTTTATTTTAACTCAGCGTTTCTCAAACTGTGGGACGCGCAACCCTTAGGGGGCGTGATAACTCTACGAGGGAGGCGCGAGCATATTGAAAAGTCGAAAAAAAAGATTATTTTAAAAAAATTACCAATTTGCTGACAGTAAACAAACAAAATGCATTCTGGCATAGTAAAATATAAAATACACATCTGTACTGATATAATGTATTTATAAACGTATGAATACTGCGCCAAAATGTATTTTATAATTAATTTAACAATGCTAAGTTAAGAATACGTTTAATAATTACCAGTGACCCCATGGGTTTGTCATAAATAAAATTTTTACAAAAATTAACACTTATCTCTCTCTTGATAATTTGTACGGTTAAAAATTAATCCCTTAACTGCCGGTAAGAAAATTACGTGATTCTCTCCCCAATACCACCGTTTTCCACGTAGGCTAGCGTATGTGATGTATTGGGGAGGATGAAAAGGAATAAATAAGAAAATCCTTCGCAAAAACACTTTCAAGGTCCTTTTATTGCATTCCAAAATCTTTGGAATAATTTTATGGGTTCAATACACAGAGAAGATCGTGCTTCGAAAAGACGTATATATACGTTCGGAGTAATTTATGCTTTGACTGAGTGAGACATTTATATACGTCGGTGGCACTTAAAAGGTTAAAGTAGTATTGTAACTTTAGCATCAAAGTATAGTATTTTTGAATTCAATGCAGTGTTATTGTATGGAAGGGGGGGGGGGAGCGATGAAAGTAATGATTGAATATTGGGTCGCTAATATTGAAAGTTTGAGAAGCACTGTTTTAACTGATTATGATTATTTTACGAAACATTAAAAAGAATCCCATTCAAACAAGTACTTTATTATGTACACGAAGAATTTTTATAAAATTAAGTTTAGAAAAAATTAACCTTTCTGTTAAAAATGCATTGGGGGGGGGGGTGAATGAGATTGAAAATAAAACCTTTTGCTAGTTTGTATTATTTACAAGCTGAAAATTTGATATAATTTTTTTATAGAGATTAATTTTAAATTCATTTCTTCCAACTTCAACTTAAAAGCTTATTTCTAACTAAAATATATGAGCAAAACAGCGTATATCAAAGATTTGAGTGTTAGTGAAGCTTAGTGATGAGCAATCCTAGAATTTCAATCTTTTAAATTTAAAATAGATAAATTCCATTCAAGTTTATTTTTACAATATTTTACACATTGTTTTGTAACGCTTTTTTGAGAAAATATTGGAACTAGCTGAGTAAAATTTATTCGAATCTTTAGAATTATATCTTTACATTACATCACTGTTCTATTTCAGAACTTGTATTAAATTTAAAAAAATACAAATTATCTTTATTATTAAAGTTAAGGTTAATGAAGAAACACAGAGATAATTATTTAAATCAGAATCTAATCGAGCTTTTATCATTTTATTGGAAATTATATATAATTAATAAGAAAACTATGATTTGAAACATAAAAATATGATTAAAAAGTGTCAATGAACATACCAAAAAGTTCTCACATTAAAATAAGCAAGAGAGAGCAACGAAAGAAAGGTAAAAAAATATATTTATTATAATTGCTATACTTTTTTGAAGTGAAACATCTAAAGAAAAGGGTGGGAAAAGAAACGAGAGAAAATATAGAAAGAAATCAAAAAAGAAAACGGAGGGGACCCTATTGTAATATCTGTTAAGGTCTATGGCATTCAACTTGGCTTTGGATTGCTCATAAATTTTGAAATTTGCATCGTTTATTTTTATGGACCTGCAGTGAGAATGCAACGACCTCATACTCCAAGTTTGTTTTTACAGGTCCGCACGCGATCGAAGAATCACTTGGCGGAGAATTTACAAGATCAAATATTTCTTTTACTTTCTCTGTCTCTGCCGATGAATTTCAGGAACTTCTGTTACTGACCGGAAAGGTAGTTGTAAAAAGAATATGTTGCTTTGCAGTCTTTTTTCTTACCTTTTAAGACAGTAATTGGAAAAAAAATATGCTTTGTTAATTCCTTTCTCTTTAGCAATTAGTTTTAAGATTTGTTTTTTGATTAACTTTGAAATTTTAATGAATAATATTTCGAGTTAAAACTGGCATTTTATATATATATATATATATATATATATAATGCATAAAGAAATTTTGGTGATGAAGACACAAGATTATACGCGGTGTTTCCTTGTCAAACAGTAACAGTTCTTTTCACAAATTTTAATTATTTTTTTTTAGGAATTAATATCGAATTTCCGATTAAAAAAACCAATTTTTCGTAGCATACATGAGAGAATTAATAATTAATTAAATATAGGGGATCTGGAAATAAATCTGAATAAAGTATATGGCTATATAAAGTATTGAGCTGCATTAACAATAGAAAATCCTTAAATATTTTTACAGTTACTTTCTGAGATGAGGTTTTAGAGTTAATAATATTTCAAACATAAATAAATTGAATTATCTTGGTGTCGTAGCTCTTGGAATATGTTGGACTCTTCATTCTTGACCAAATGGAGGACCATAAAATTTGCGAGTTTGATAATTCACTTCTAAAATTCTCTCATAATTCTTTATCATAGAAAATCTAAAAAAATTATTTAATTAATTTGACCATAAATGAACTAAAAACATGATTTAGGCGGGTTTTTTTGCTGTTTTTAAATATAGCAAGTTCGGCATATCTTTTAGATAAGAATATTCTATTTAATTGATAATGTATTCTGGTATATCTATCACATATATAGAGAGATCACTTTATATTTTACACGATACTCTTTTTTGAACCACTCCCTTTTATTTTGAAATAAAATATGTTCCATATATCATCTATAACATTGCGTCGATTGGTTTTTACATTACGCGTTTGAATAAAAAATGACTTATTTATTTCTAAATTTTACAGATGGGGATACAGATTCTAAAATAGATTAAATTAGCGGGCTGGGCGTTTTGAATCGAGAATAAAAAATTAATCTATAAGGAATTTAGAACAGGAGAATAAATAGTTTAGAACAGATCATTAAGAATAGAATTATGAAAGAATAAGAATTTTACAAGAACAAAGTTTCAACAAACCTAACTTTATTCCATGATTCGTTTCGAACAAAGACATACTTCGAAATAAAAAAAGATATTGCTATACATTTTAAATGAATAGACACGAATGACGATTAAAAAATAATTAAATAAGTTGGAGTAGCTTCAGTTCCTGAGCCAACAACAGATGTTATGAGATAACTGGATTTATGTGTTTTATAACCACATGAATTTATATTAATACTGGGACATTTTTTCTACCTGTGATATTAAGTCAAAGTAAATTATAGTTAACACGAAAGATCTTACATGCTAGTGAATAATATTAATATTTAAAAATAGTGAAATCACCTGTATTATGGGATCCATTGTATCTATACGAACCACTCTACTATCATTATTATTATTTGAACAATCAAATATTGCACAGAAATTTGAGAAAGGACTTTATGAGAGAGCTCCGTCAGCTTCAATTAATTTCCAAATTAAAGTTAATTGAGAAAGTTTTTTTATTTTGTTCCAAATTTATACCACATTTAAAGTGACGCTTTAGTTGGATCAAGAAGTGAATCACGTGAAGAGACACTAGATTTATTGAATTACTAATCTTAAGACAGGCAAATTTTCCAGCGCATAAATATATTCGCTAACACAATAAAACAGAAACCACACAGACTATGTAACAAACTATTAAAAATCGCAAAATAAAAATAAAACAAAAGAAAACTGAAGCTTTAAAAAAAAATCTAATTGCATGTTTTCGTGACAGTTTCGTATTTCAACAAATTTAACAAAATAAAATACCGTAGCTCTTTCCCGTTCTGAAGGAAGTTTGAGAAGCAATCTAAAATTCTGAACACGCTCGGAAAACTGACTTTGTTTTATCACGAATCTTAATCATTCTGAACACGAATTACATAAGATCACCGGCTTCATTGTTCCGCCTACCGCCCGAACAAGTAAACCTGAATCGCATTCCTTGTTCGAAGTCGGGGAATCCCTAAGCAAAGCGGGGCATGGCCTATAGTCGCACTGACGTTATCAAAGACGTTTCATGAATTCTCCGAAGATGATCCCATGTACTAACCTGGCCTCCAGTTCGCCCTAGGGAGGCCTCAACACGGATTTCGTAACGCGTACGTTGTGTTACGTCTATTAGTGATTCATCTATCTTTAGTAGTTACGCATTGTACAATTTACTTTTTGCAAGACAGAATGTATTTCAGTTCTCGTAATGATAACTCAATTTAGTTGGCACGAAATTGAAATTTTTATGAAACATGGAAAATTAACGTTTTATTCTTTCTATTTAATTCGAAATCTGAATCATACAGTTGCGTTTAATTGGAAAAAAACTAGAAACTTTCATCTCACCTTGGAGTTGACTATGTATTTCTCTGTATTCATCGTGCAAGTCAATAAGTTACTCACATTACTTTCAATAATTATATAATTATAAAATTCTTCATACCTTTCTTTTATAGAAATTGATAACTGGCATGAATTGTTACTTTGATGCATGTTGAAGTATTGGATGTAGATAATATAAAAATAACATTTAAGATTATTATTTACTATGAGAGGTCTTTAATATAAAAGTGCATTTATATTATTGGAAGGAGTAAAATTCGAATTCACTGTGATATAAAACATAGGTTATTTCTGTAGGATTATTAAGATAAAAAAATTCATCCCACATTTATTAATAATTATGATTATTTAAAAAATTAAAATTCGAAAAATTCATTTTTATAGAATTAGTCAATTTTGGATATAATTTGAAAGGCATAAAATATTAATGTAATGTAACAAATCAAAATAGTCTCCTCAAAATATGTAAGAAGATATTGCAGCTTTCGTTTGATGACTATTATTTAAGTTATAAGAGTTCACCTGGTTTCATAAAATACGAGGTCCGTTCACCAATAGCCCTCGTGTAACTTCAAAGTGCGAAGTAAATACTAAAGTCATTTAATCCATCGGCTAGTTTCACTAAAAAAAAGGTGAGGTATTAGTTATTCAGATATCAGTCAACAAAGACATATAAATATTTTTTAATAAAATAATTTAAATGCTCTAAATTTTTAAGAAAACTTTTGTTCGCATAACTTTACTTACATTATACAAGAGACTGAACTAGATTCTCTCTCTCTCTCTTTTTCAAATAAAATATTATTCGCTGTAGTAATTTCTTCAATCTTAAAAATCCGATGGAAAGACCGAATATATGAGAAATATATTCTGGCACAACATAGATGTATCAGATTCAAGACTACTATATTTCCTTCCCGAATTCTCATTTGCCATGAATTTTTCATATTGGACATTAAGCTTCTTTTGATTGTTTCTGACGATACTACATTCTCATGTTTAAAATTTTATGAAATCCTTCAATATATTGTTAATTACGCAATTCAAAAAATAAGTTAATATTTAATAACAATCTTTCGAGAAAATTGTACAATGTGTGAGTAGAAATATTTTTTATATTAAAATACTACTATATGAATCGCCATAGTCATATTATGAATTTATTACACTACAGCAAAAAAGGAAAGTTTTTGAAACTAAAATAGATACAAGCAAATGTGTTTACATGTTTAAGAAATCAATATGAATATTTATTACGAAAAAAGGTAACATTTTTCTAATTTTCTTTGTTTGAAATTACGGGACCCATTGGTTACCATGACTAGGCAATCAAAATGAGAGACTATGATTTTAAATTAGAATACATACTGTTTCGAAAAATTAAATATGGATGCAACTTTTGTATATTTTAATATTTTATGCACTGGATGTGCCGGAAATGAATATATTATATAATCCAAAAAGGGGGATTTTTTTTACATGAGATTTATATATATTAAATGAACAAGTTTTTCTTTTCTGCGACCTATTCTCCATCTGTCCACTACTAAGAATTCACAGCACTACTTTGATGCCAAAATTGCAGCTAAACGCATTGCTCTATCTCAACTTCTTTGCTACTCAGATCGTGTTTCAAAGGTAATTATTTTAAGTGATTCAAGGGTGGCCCTTCTAGCAATATCTTCCATCGAGGCACCTATATAAGTAGATATTCTCAAATGTCAACTGTTAATTGCTGATTTACTTCAAGGCCATACAGACATTGCCATGCAATGGATTCCATCGCACTGTGGCATTGATAGGAATGAAAATGCCAATTGTTTGGCAAAGAAGGGGACAAAAATCAGTCAAACCTTTAACGACAGAGTTCCTTTTTATAGTGCCGAAAGAATCACAAAAAAGTCCTACAGATAACACACACTTCTGGTCGAAATTCAACCAAAAG
>BMAO01014651.1:0-125329 GCA_019973975.1 Trichonephila clavata | reverse complement strand
TTTACTTTATTAAAAGAAAAACCTGTGTGCTTACTTTGCAATACAACTGTTGCAGTTTTAAAAGAATATAACATTCAACGCCATTTCAAGAGCAAACATGAAAACCACTCCTATTCATCGTTAAGTGAAGAGGTGAAAAAAATTAAATCGAAAGATTTAATAAAAAATTTATCAAGTTAACAACAATTATTTCAGAGAGCCAATCATTCTCAAAAATGCGCTACGAAAGCCAGTTATGTGCTGACTTATAATATTGCTAAATCTAATAAAGCATTTTCAGATGGTGAATTTATAAAGCAGTGCATGATAGATGTATGCGATATTATGCGCCCTGAAAAGAAAAATGATTTTCAGTCACTGTCTCTCTCAAGAAGAACAATCACCGAGAGAATTGAAAATATTGATAAAAATCTAATTTCACAACTGACTACAAAAACTCAATAATTTATTTTTTATTCAATTACCATGGAGGAAAGTACAGATATCAGCGATACTGCGCAGTTACTCATATTTGTAAGAGGAATCAACGCCCACTTTGAAATTACAGAAGAACTTGCAGGGCTGCAGTCAATGAAGGGAACAACGACTGGGGTGCCGATATATTTTGTGGATTTGAAAATTGCATCGATAAACTTCGTTTACCTATTGATAAGTTATGTAATTTAACTACAGATGGTGCTCCTAATATGGTTGGAATCAATCAAGGATTTGTTGGGAAATTTAATTCTAAGTATCCGGAAAATGATGTTGTTTTTTTGCATTGCCTTATACATCAGGATGTTCTCTGTAAATCGGCTTTAGATATTGACCATATACTTAATATTGTTGTAAAACTAGTAAATATGATTCGTTCCAGAGGATTATTACATCGCCAGTTTCAACAGTTTTTGGAGTCCGTACATGTTGAGCATTCCGATATCCTGTATTATTCAAAAGTTCGTTGGTTAAGTGCTGGAAAAGTATTTGAAAGAATTTGGGATGTAAAAGACGATATTGTGAATTTTTTTCTTGATAAAGACATTTATAATCAATTTGATGTCTTAGAAAACGAAACGTGGCTTTCTGATTTTGCTTTTTTCACAGACCTCCTCGTACACATGAATAAACTTAATCTCAAATTGCAAGGGAAAAATCAGTTTCTTCACGATATTTGGCAATACCTGAAAAATTTCAAATTACAGTTATTATTATTTGCTAATCAGATCTCTAAATCTGATTTTTCTCATTTTCCAAGAATACAATCTTTAAAATTCACTATATCAAACAATAAGATTAAAAAATACGAAATTAATTTGAGAAAACTATCTTCAGAATTTGAAAGGAGATTTCAGGACTTTAGAAAAATGGAACCAGAGTTTAGTATTTTTGCGACCCCATTCAATGTTAATTACGAAGAAGTTGATTCAAAATTTCAACTTGAGTTAATAGAATTGAACTGTAATACTCACCTGAAACAAACTTTTCATACAGTACCATTACTAGAATTTTATAAAAATTTAAGTCCAGATAATTTCCCAAATCTAATTACTCATGCAATGAAGATAATGACAATGTTCGACTCATCTTATATATGCGAACAAATCTTTTCAACAATGAAGCTTAGGAAAACTTCTTTAAGAAACAGAATTACAGATGAGCACCTTTCAGTTTTAAGAATTTCTGCTTCGCAAATGGAACCGGACTATGATGAAATTTTGAAGAAACAGTCTCAATTTCATTTTTCTCATAACCATCAACCAGTAATGACACCAGAAAATAAAGTGATAATACTTCACATCAAGAACTACACTAAATTCATTTTATATTTTGTGCTTATAATTTTCTTACCTTTTGCTTTTTTACTATTAAAATAATAAGTGTATGTAATAATATATGTATATGTTTATAGAACACATAAATTTTTTAACGATTAAGCATAATTCTTTGGCCCGCTACGATTGTCTAGTTAGTACAAATGGCCCGTCTTAAAAAAAGTTTCCCCACCACTGCTGTAAAGCAAAGGCAGGATTGAGGCGTTCACCACGGGGTCTCCACACGATTGTAATCACTGCTGAGATAAAATTTGGATTCATCGCTAAAGACGACCTGGTTCCATTCCGCTGCAGTCCAGTTTCCTCGTGCACGGCATCACTCCAAACGGAGGCGTCGATGGATGGGCGTGAAGTTCAGCACACGCAATGGGTGCCGCGATACCAAATGTCCGTCAGCCAGGCGCCTTCGTATGGCTCGAGAAGACACAGGGGCCCCTAATGAAGGTGCTATCTGTGCCTGGATGGCGACCGATGAAGCAGTTGGTTGTACGCGAGCATTTCTTACGATGTGGCGGTCTCCTTGATGACTGGTCTGTCGAGGACGTCCTGAGCCTGACGCGTAAATGACATCTCTCGAATCCACTGGTCCCAACATCCCCTCACAACACAATCAGAGCGGCTTAATTATCGAGCTACTCGCCTAGCTGACCACTCAGCTTCCATCATGCCGATGATTCTCTCCCTCTCAAACTGTGACAGCTGCTCATATTGTCTTCGAAAACGGCAAAATGGCATGTCTATCTCAGCACTTCCTTTGTAAACGATACAGCACACTCAAACTAGCTTTGGTTATCTGTTTTATACTCCACGGAGAACGACGTTAAACGCCCTCTACCGGCTATGCGTATTGCGCAATCACGCAGAATTTGTAATCATTTGCATATCTCCCCGACATGTACCTTCAAGCCAAGTTTCGTTACCGTCCCGCAATAATTTCTTGGTGCGCTAATTTTTTTGTCCATGAGTGTATATTGGTAATTGCACAAATACAGAAACCCATTTTGAAAAATATTTTTAAGCTCATCAAGCTACTAATCGAACGAAAAATCAATGAAATTAATTTGAACACTATCCGCCGTACATTAAAGCAGTATTCTACTGCAAATGCTGCTTGAAACGTATTAGTTCCAGCCAAAAATATCTTTCTTAGCAGCACAATATTTTACTTGCAAATATTTTGCTTAAAAAACATGTCGCATTATTCTTCAAATTTATAACTATTGATTTCAAAATGGAAAATTCGAAGGAAAAATAGCGAGAACAAATTGATTTAATTATTATTATATAAATCCATTAAAGAGAATCATAATTTTATTTTGATATAACAAATGAGATTAATATGTTCTCTAACTAAAAATTTGTGCCGGAAAGAAGTTAAATAATGCTAAATTAATGAAATGTAAAGCTAAAAAAAAGATGTGTTAATTATATTTAGAAAATTGCATATATATTTAAAAAATGTAATAAGAGAGAGAAATTGAAGTACGTAATTCGCCAAACCACAAGACACACACACATTTTAATATTTAGGAGTTTCTGTCTACGTGGTAGCATTCGGTTTTTTCAGAATTACTTAAGTAAGAAATAGGATATTTTGTTTCTTTATGCTGTTTTTGCATTTAAAATTGAATTAAATTTCGCTGAAGGTAATATGAATTTGAATAACGCACGCATTATTAAGAGACCCCGAAACAAATTTAAAACTCATAAAGCAGTAATCTACCTTAAAAGGGTTCTTTTCTTCACACACAAAAATAAAAATGTTTAAAGATAATGTAAAAATTGTGCTATCATATAAGAGATACGATATGTTTGTTTTTTATGGTTATAAATGCTTAACATGTGCTTAATAATAAATAACAGAATTTTTCATTCTGCGTATTTCTTTTTATGCAATTTTTTTCAGTGCGATATTTTTTATGCGGTATATGAATTTCAACGCCTTTGGCTCCACTGTAATATTTTCTATCAGTGTACCAGGGGCGAACGGATAATGTTAGCCCCCCCCCCTGCAAAGTCAGGTTTTGCCTTTAATATTTTATAAATTGGGTAAATATGTACTTGGCGCTAGTCAGGCCTTGAGTCCCCTAAAGTCCTGGCCCCCTTGCGAAGTTAGAGTGGCGGGGGTGTATGTTACGCCCCTGCAATGAACAAATTATCACTTCAAGACGCTCTATTCATTTGTTATAAACAGTCTCCCGACAATGCACATTCATTTGTTTTCACTCAGCGTGCCAACAGCCCGCGCTTGGTTTATTTTTATGCGGTCCCTATCTACCGCACAAAAAAAAAAAACAGTTTTACTGTATACTATTTTTTTTATTTCGAAATACTTATTAACTCAATAGTATAGTCTTAAGTTACTAATAAAAAGATTATATGCATTTTATTTAACTTTCTTGTCGAATTTTATATGAAAAAATTATTATAATTAATATTTTATACTGCCTTAGCATTTATAAATTTATTATTCAGATTTTGCTGAAACTTTGCACGTGAGACGTATTTCGTATTTGAGTTTTGTTAATTGAAAAGAAAAGTTTTATGAAAAAAAAACTATGATTAACTTTACATTCAAAACTCAACAAAAAAGTAATTACAGTTTTTTTTTAAAAAATGTATATTAGTCACAATGTTTAGTACTTTTGAAAATATCTTTCTAGAAAGAAAAGTAAATTTCCTTGAAAATTTTCCTAAAACATACTCATATCTATTTTAAATCAAATAAAAAGTGTAGAAGTGACTACTAGACTTAATTTTAAGTTGTAAACACAAGTCGGAAGTCAAACTTGTCTCTAAACATGAAACAAATGCGCCAAAGAGCTGAGTTTTTGAGGTAAAAAGTTATTGCGTCAAAAGTATCTGTTTTGCGATGTAGCAAAAGATTTCCTAAGTTCTAACAAAAATAAAAAAAAGGATAAACGAATCCAAAACATAAAAAAAAATTGGGGCCACTCACTCGACTGTTACTACAGAACCTATAGGGTTACCATATTACTTTATTCTAGTTTTATTTCGCCAAATCTTTTTCATAATGGTTGGGTCTCTGACGAACGGACACTCAAACAACATAAAAATAATTAAAAGTGTTCACGTCGAGAGAAAATTAATATTATTAATTATTTCATACCTTTTATTGAAATGAATTGGAAAAGAAACTGTGTTTTAGGGGAAATGAACCATAATAATATTAAGACACTTCTTTTCATTGTTTTTATTAAATTATAATTTTCTACTTAATTTATAGTTATGAGTAAGAAATAGCTGGAAGAGAAAGCCTTACTTTTTCAGACATTTTGAAATACTTTCTCAAAGATAAAGCATTGAAAGATTTCTCGATCGAATATTACAACATTATAAAATTACAACATTTTCCATCGAATATTACAAAATAAAATTACAACATTTTCCATCGAATGTTACAAAATAAAATTACAACGTTATCTTTCGAATATTATAAAAAATATTATTAATAAATATTAAAAATAGTTCAGGATTATTATTGCATATATAATTAAAATTAAAGAGAGAACACAAGGTTTAAATTTGTTTCTTCCAGGTTTCATAAGAATACTGTTAGATAAGAAAAATCATTTCTTAGACATTTTTTAAAATGGAAGAAAAAAAATTGAGAATTTAAATTTCTCTCATTAGTAGAATAATCTATGATGAAGAAATGAACTGCCACTAATTCTTTTTTTATGAAGTATTAAAAAAAACAAGTTTACATAAGGAATATAATAAAATTTACGGTAACAGTTAATTTTATTTAACTGTTACCGTACAGGAGTGCAGGGTGAGGCTTGTATAAAAGTGCACGGTGGTCACAATCCATATTAGACAGACTTTTCCCGAGGTAAATGCCTTATCTATGATTCATGATTTCATACTTTTTTTACATTCCCTGTACCTTAATTCACAGTTAAACTTTTTTTATATTGTTATGCTGCTATATTCTTTTTCACTTAGTAAAATGTCTCTGTGACAAATCTTGTGGTAACACAGTAAATCGTTCATCAGTTTTCACAGATTTTAAGTTTGCGACCTTAATCTTGGACTTGAGCATAGTCATACATTATTTATTTATTTTCATTTTGGTGTCATACAAAAAATGCGTTTTTTTCTAAGACATATATTTCTTTTTATAACAAGGAAAACTATACATTATTGGAGGTTGTAGCTCAACAAATAAATAAATGAATTTAAAATATAACAAGAACTTTATTTTGTCTTCTATTTCTTCTTCTCATTTTAAAACTAATTTGTTTTTTTAATTTGTACATGTGTGTGGTGACGATACTTACCAGAGAGAAATATGCTCCGAAATATCGTTCATTCTTGGAACTCAATTTCTAAATACCCATTTTTTTATTTATCTATTTTTGCTGTAAAATATATTTATTTCGAAAAAATAATTTGATTCGTTTTGCAGCCCAGCGGTTGACTTTTTTGTTCTGTTTCTAACATAAACGTGATTTTCTACCAAACGAAAACTCTCATATATGAAATTATCTCATCGCATGGTACCATGAATATTTTGAGATATTATTGAACATTCCACTATACATTTTTAACAAATACTTGAAACAATTGTGTTTGGGCAATGCTTAGGAAGCACCAAAAAACAAATAAATGATGAGTAAAAGAAATATCGTCTAGTAGGAAAAGTCATATTTTTATAGTTTTTTGGTAAAATATTGATTTTTTCAGAAATACTCACACACTTTAAAACATTGTATTTGCTAAAATATTGATGCATTAAATTTATAATAATCGCGTGTACTTTTTTGTGATTGATTATTTTAATTTAATATTTATGTAATTATTAATTATAAAAACCCAAAAAAATTCATTCTCTAAAATTTTGTTTTTTAAGATTAGATATCTGGATGACTTATTTTCAAAACAATCTTTGCTAAAATTAATCATATTATATATATATACTAGCTGTTACCCGCCCGCTTCGCTGGGTATTTCATGATGTTTTATAAATTTTTACTACTTATATATACGTATAAATTATTGATATCTAAGTCCTAGCATTAAGAATTCGATTGCATTGAAAAATATACTTAGACCTGTAACTGTCACCTCTTGATAAATAAAAAGGACAGAACTAATCTAATTTGTATTTTCTAAAAATCTCTAAAATTGAAGTATAGAATGATGTTTGCTCTTTCGTAACCCAAAAACCAAGTGGATTCCCGCAAAACCAATTTTCGTGGTGGATCTCTACTCCGTAAATTGAACATGCAAGCCAAATTTCAAGTCTAAATCAAACAGAAAAAGAAAAAAAAGTTTTACTATAAATATCCCCGTAATCCCGTTGAGAGCCGTTTTCCAAAATAACCGCTCTTAGCGGATTTCAATTCAACAAAAGAAAAATGCAAACCAAATTTCATTATTATAGTCCTTGTAGCTCGAAAAAAGCAATTTTTTTTGTCAATACGTCCCAGTAACCCCTGCACCCCTCCGCAGAACTTGATTTACTTAAAATACATTCTTAGTGCATCCCTATTCAACAAAAGAAACATGCTTAACAAATTTCAAGTATATGGGTCTAACAATTAAAAACAGGAATTTTTTTCTGTAACTCCTCTTGACCCCTCGCAACCATCCTTGGGGTCAATTTTCGTTTTACTCTTTGTTAGAGGAATTATATTCCATGAAAGGAACATGCCTACCAATTTTCAAGCATGATGATCAAATAGTTTAAAAATGGAAATATTTATCGATTACGCCTCTTAATCTCCCGAAATTAAACTTAGTAGTTGATATTCGCAAAACCCATTTTGTAGCGGTTCTCTACGAAAGGAATCTGCTTATCAAATTTCAAGACTGTACTTCTAATAGTTTAAAAATGGGGATAATTATCTATAACGCCACTTGAGCCCCAGCAACGCCACTTCGGTGTCTGTTTTCACAAAACCCATTTTGTAGGGGAATTGCACTCTATGAAAGGAATCTGCTTAGCAAAACTTGTGCGTCCAATAAATTAAAAATGCAAAAAAAAATTATCGATAACGCCCCTTGAACCCCCGCAACTCCACCTAGGAGTCTATTTTCACAAAACACATTTTGTAGTGTATCTCTATTCTATGAGAGGAATCTGCTCACCAAATTTCACGACTGTGCGTCTAATAGTTTAAAAATCTTAGGTGTATCAGTTTACTGTCAACTGTGGGTAAATGTTTTGAAAGACTCATTATCAACAGAGTGGCCTGGCGTTTACACAAAGATTATTTTTTCAATAAAAACCAATTTGGCTTTATGCCACAAAAATGTACCGAGGATGCCTTGATGAAACTTAATGAAATTGTTTTAAAAGGAAAAAAGGGAAATTTTCATACAATCCTAGTTTTCTTGGATATTAAAGGAGCTTTTGATAATGCTTGGTGGCCTGGTATTCTGAGCCTTTTAAAAAGATCCAACATTCATAACAATTTATTTGCCGTAATTTCCAGCTTCTTGAAGGATAGATCTGTGACTTTATCTTTAGGTCATTCCTCAAAAGAGAGATTTTTGAACAAGGGATGTCCTCAGGGATCAGTTTCTGGACCTTTTCTCTGGAACATCATTATAAATGATTTTTTGGAAAAAATCTTGGCTTTCTCTTGTGAAACGATTGCTTTTGCCGACGACTTACTTCTTTGTTTTCAGGGAAAGTCTTTTCATGATATAAGCAGACAAGCGCAGCTTACCCTTGATTTTGTATCAACCTGGGCAAAGAATTATAAATTAGAGTTTAATGCTGTCAAATCAAAAGTTATGATCTTGGAGAAAAGAGAAAGCAACACCCTCACCAGCAACCTCACCCTTAATGGGATTCCCCTCGATTGTGTGAAGGAATTAAAATATCTTGGTATTGTCCTTGATAGTAAATTCTGTTGGAAGCAACATATTCTGCATCTTTCAAATAAGTGTGAAAAAATTCTGCTAGGGCTTAACAGAGTTGCCATAAATAGCTTTGGGATCAAGTCCAATGACTCATCCCTCATTTATAAACAAGGCATTGTTCCATTTATCTGTTATGGTTCACGAATCTGGGGATCTGCCTTGAAGAAGAAAATAAATTGTCGTCTCCTGCGAAAAATTCAACGAAGAATACTTCTTCGAGTTATTTCTGGGTATCGAACGATATCCTATGATGCTGTGTTTGCTATCTCGGGCTTTCCACCTATTGACATCTTTATAATCAGAAATAATGAATTCAAGAATGCAATCAAGAACTGTACCAATAAGAGTCTAGATGGTACCCTGCGTTTTTCTGATCTCCCTCATCCTTCTGAACGATTTCCCCTTAATTTTGTTAATTACCGTAAAAATATTGAAGACAACTTTCCTGTTGTCTGCTTTACAGATGGTAGCAAAATTAACAATAAGGTTGGCCTTGCATTTGTTATTTTCCAAGATTTTATTGAAATTGAAACTCGCCAATTTAGAATAAGAGATGAATGTAGTGTGTTTCAGGCTGAATTACTTTGCATAGCTCAAGCAGTCTCATGGATCTGTAAAAACGAAAACCTTTCATCGGATTTTTTAATTTGCAGCGATTCTCTTTCATCTTTATATGCTTTAAATAACTTTGATTCTCAAAATCAACTGATTGTTAAAACGCAAATTGATCTCAATTTTCTTCGAAGCAGAGGTGTAAAAGTTTCCTTTTCTTTTGTTCGAGGTCATACGGGAATCTATGGCAATGAACGTGCTGACTGGCTTGCAAAAGAAGCTACAAAATTAAGCTTTTTGATTCATATGAGCATTCCGAAATCATATTATAAAAATATTTTTAAGGAAAAAATTGTTTCTGAGTGGAATAAATTATATCAAATATCAAATAATGCGCTCTTCACCAAGGAATTTATTCCTTCTATTCAGAGACGTTTAAAGGCTACACACTTTCAACCTAATTTTATACTTACCCAGTTTCTAACTGGGCATGGGAACTTTAAAGCCTATTTGAAACGCTTTAATTTGTCGCCTACTGACCAGTGTTCTTGCTCCAGTGACTCAGTCCAGGATGTCAAGCATCTAATATTTGCTTGTGCTAAATTCTCTTCCGAAAGACGTACTCTCATGAATTGCCTACAAAAGAACAATATAGCGTGTCCTCCTCCTTTCTCTGCCTTTGTTCAGAGCAAGTCATCTTTTACATCGTTTTGTGCATATATTAATAGCATTTTTTCTCGTCTTGTTTAGATTGTCAATTTAATTTTTTAATTTAAAAAAAAAATTAAAATTTTTTTTTATTATTTTATTATTTTTGTGTTTGCTAACAATTACTGTGTACGTATGTATCTCTCTCTCTCTCTCTCTCTGGTTTTTTTTAAAATTGCGTATATATATGTATATGTATATATATATATATATATATATATGTCTGTGTGTATATTCTTAAGTATTTGTGTGTATGCATGCTTTTACTCATTTGTATTTTGAAAATCTTATTCTGATCACACATGTGCTTCCAAACCTTCACCATTGTATAATTTTAATTACTGAATGTCTCCGTTTTTGCATGTGAGCAATGTTGTATTTTGTACTGTGTTTATTGTATTTGCATCCCGTCTTGTTTCTTTTTACCTTTCGATTTCCCATTTGTGCTTGTATCCCTGAACTTAAAACTTCCTACCACTATTGATTGAGTATTGACTTACGTTTGTATATATATAAGCCTTGTGTTATACTTGTTGGCACACAAGGAGTCTACCTAGAGTCTCAAAAAAAAATAGTTTAAAAATAGAAATATTTACTTATATCTGCACTTAACCCCCCGCAACACCCCTTGGGGGTCAATTTTCCCCAAACCCGTTTTGTAACGGATATGTACTCCATGAAAGAAACATTCCTACCAATTTTCAAGCAGGTAGGTCAAGTAGTTTAAAAACGAAAATATTTATCTATTACGCCACTTAATCCCCCGCAACGCCACTTAGAGGTCTGTTTTCACAAAACCTTCTTATAGCTGATCTCTACTCTATGAAAGAAATCTATTTATCAAATATAAAGACTGTGCGTCTAATAGTTTAAAAATGGAAATAATTATCTATAACTCCTCTTAAGTCTCGCAACGCCACTTGGGGCAATTTTTACGAAACCCATTTTGTAGCGTATCTCTACCCTGTGAGAGGAATCTGCTTACTAAGTTTCAAGACTGTACATCTAATAGTTAAAAAATCGGAATTTATAACGCCCCTTAAACCCCCCACCCCCGCAACACCCCTTGGGTATCAATTTTTTAAAAATCCATTTTGTAGCGGATATTTACTCCAGGAAAGAGACTTACCTACCAATTTTCAAGCAGGTATGTCAAGTAGTTTAAAAACGGATATATTTATCTATTACGCCCCTTAATTCCCCGCAACGCCACTTAGAAGTCTGTTTTCACAAAACCCGTTTGGTAACTGATCATTATTCTACGAAAGGAATCTATTTTTCAAATTTAAAGACAGTGCGTCAAATAGTTTAAAAATGAAAATAATTATCTATAACGCCCCCTAAGCCCCTGAAACGCCACTGTGGGGGCTATTTTCACCAAACTCATTCTGTAGCGGATCTCTACTGTATGAAAGGAATCTGCTAACCCAATTTCAAAATTGTACATTGAGTAGTTTAAACATGGAAACAATTATTTTTAACGCCCCTAAACCCCCGTAACGCCCCTTGCGTTTCGTATTTCGGAAAATCCGTTCTTAGCTGATGTCTGCTCTATGAAAGGAACATGCCTACCAAATTTCAAGTATGTAGGTTGAATAGTTCCAGAGATATCGTGATTAGTCAGTCAGTCAGTCTCTTTTCTCCTTTATATATATAGATATATATATATACTCATAAAGGCTGAATTTGTTAATTCCTAAATAATCCTTAATATCTCTTGCATAAATATTATAACATGTAAATAGTTATAAATTATTATAGAGGATCTGGTACATCTGAAAGACTTGGGGAAACCAAAGAAGTGATATACTTTTAAGAAAAGCTTTTAGTTTTTTACTGAACATATACAGGTGGTTATCAAAAGAATGGAAACACCTTAGATTAATAAAAAATCATTTTCTAGTATGATGTAGGACCGCATTTGGCATGTAATACAGCTTTGATCCACCTAGGAATTGATTTAAGTGCTGAATAATGTTTAGAGGAATATCGCACCATTCTTCATGAAGATATTGTGAAAGTTTTGTGAGATAAGCGAGTGGTGGAATCGATTCGATATTGAATGCTCTAAAATAGATCATAACGGTTCAATTATATTGAGGTCGGGTTACTGTGCGAGGCAAGGTGGATGTTTAACTTTATCCTAGTGTTCCTCAAACCGTAACTGGACAAGTTCCGCTGCAGGTGCATTATCATCTTGGATAGGTGCATTATCATCTTTAAAAATAACATTTCCTGCAGGAAACGAAGTTTGTTTTATAGCAGGGACCTGATCAGCTAAAGTTTCTCAATGTTTCTTCCCAGTGATCCTTCCTTTCAGGGTTAAGATTGGTCCAGCACAAAACCAAGACACGGCAACCTATATCATGACAGATCCACCTCCATACTTGGCAATTGGAAACAGACAATCACGATCATACACTTGTGCAGGTGTCCTCAAATGTGGACCCTTCCTGCTGTAGGAAAAAATGTGAAAGATGATTCGTCAGACCATATTACTATCTTCCACTTATGAATCGATCAGGTTTTGTGAGTGTGATACACTGTTGACGACGTTTGGCATTAACATCTGTAGCAAGTGATTTGGGAATTGCTGCTCTGCTGTAAATGCTTTGTTTATGAACTTTCTCTCTAACTATAACCATTGACACAGGAGAATCCAGATGCTGATTGAGCTACGGGGTCACTTTTGCTGCATTTGTTCTCTTTTTAGACATTAAAATCCGTTTCAATACCCGCAGATATTTTTCACTGAGCTTTTCTTTACGTCTACTATTTTACTTTACCGAGTTTGTCTTGCCGCGCTGTGTGTATGTTATCTTGAATTTAGACACCGTATCTCTAAAAACGCCTAAAAGTTGGGATATTTTGGTCACACTTACTCCAAGCTAGACGGGTACCTACAATCTGGCCTCTTTGAAAATTTTAGAGGTCCGGTATCTTACGTTTTTGATAAAAATCCAAGACAAACAGAGCTACAATAAAACTACCACATATTTCCAGAATATATATATACATTTCTATTTATAATATAAGCCCACACACACAAGTGGCTGAGTGGTAGTGCATCGCGATTACACACCACAGGTCCGAGGTTCAAACCTCGGGTTGGGCGAGGTCCATGGGTCGATGGACCATGCCTGTCACTGAAAAGATGGTGCCTATTTGCTCATGCACCTCAGGGCCCAAGGTCATGTAAACTGATATGGGCACAGTAGGGCTTTTGCGCTACCGAGTTACTTTTTTTGTAATATATATAAATGTTTCCATTATTTTAATAACCCCACTTGTCTATATATTTATATATACATGCCTTATACAAAGGTATTGTTAAACTACTGGTGGAGATGTCTTGAAATATAACTTTTTTCTATTTAAAAAAAAAAAGAACATTCTTTGAAATAATACCTACTATTTGAATTTAGGTGATTATTTACATCCGAATTTATTTTCACCATATTCAAAGTATTTTCTAATTGAATGTTTATTACTGTACAGTAGTTCAAAATTTTATTATAAAAATGTTTAGCGAATGAAATATATTTTTTTTACTCCACATCCATTATTTCAATTGTTTGTGGAGTAAATTTGTATTAAAATGTTCTAAGAAGAATTGATAATTTAAACCATTACGTCCCTTCTAATAAATATGTCACATCCAATTCATTAGGTGTTCTTTTGTAAAACTACGTGTCTGTTGTAAGTTTGGGAAGTCTAGAAAAAAAAGTTATTATATATTTTTCCCTGAAGGGTTATACATAACCAGATATTACAAAGGTTTAAAAAAACGCAATGAAAGAAAAATTCAATTTTATATTATTAAGTGTTTGCACTTATAGTTTTTATTTTATTGTTGATATTGCAGAATAGTTGTGTAATTTATTTTTTAGAACTCACAATTAGACATTCATTAACGAATTTATAGGGTTAGTTCACCGCTAGGAATAATACCATTAGGACCCTAACCACTTAGCTACTGCAACCCTCTTTTATTTAAGAAAATTTAGTTTAAGGTTATTATTATGAAAATCTAGTTAAATATCATATTTCCAAGGACTTCAAGTCCTAGGGTATATTTAACAGATTATGGAAGGGGAAGGAGTTATTTGTAAAAAAATTCGGATAACTAATATTGTCACAGATTAACGAATAAATTTCCCAGTATTAAGAGTTTTGATAAAAGTACTAGGATAAATTAATCTGGATTCAAAGAAAAATTAATTGAGATCCGTAGAAAATATATCTAACAATGTGAAAGTACACTCATGGACAAAAAAATTAGCGCACCAAGAAGGAGTCGTCAAAATGAAGCGAAATTTTACATACATAAAGACTACTTTGATATAAATAAATGATTAGAAAATCAAAGAAAAAGGATCATTTATTTCAGAGAAAAAGGCAAAAGAACGGAGGATTTAATACCCTGTTGAACCCCCTCTAGCGCGAATGCACAATGCGATACGATCGGGCATTGAGGCATACAAGTTCTGTATGAGTTCTTGAGACATTTCTTTCCATATTTGCTTTAACCTTGCCTCTAGTTCGTTCAAACTCGTGGGATGCCCAACTTGCTGTCCCGTCCCAAATGATTCCAGATATGCTCGATTGGAAACAAATCTGGGGATCGGGCAGGCAAAGGAAGGGTAATAACCGTGCAGAGACAGTCTTGTGACTCTCTTGCCGTGTGAGGCCGAGCATTGTCTTGTTGAAAAATGGCTCCTGGGAGCCATTGCATGAGTGGGAACACATGTGGTTGCAGGATGTTATACATATATCGCTGGGCTATCATGGTGCCACAGATCAATAATAGCGGTGATCGTGTATTGTAGGCAATGGCACCCCATACCATTACACCAGCTGCGGGAGCGGTGTGTCGCTGTAAAGCAAAGGCAGGATTGAAGCGTTCCCCACGGGGTCTCCACACACGACCACGATTATCAACACTGCTGAGCTTGAGTCTGGACTCGTCGCTAAAGACAACCTGGTTCCATTCCGCTGAAAGTCCAGTTTCCTCGTGCATGGCATCACTCCAAACGGAGGCGTCGATGGATGGGCGTGAAGAGCAGCACACGTAATTGGTGCCGCGATCCCAAATGTTCGTCAGCCAGGCACCTTCGTATGGTTCAAGAAGACACAAGGGTTCCCAGTTAAGGTGCTACCTATGCTTCGATGGCGGTCGATGAAGCAGTTGGCTGTACGCGTGCATTTCTTACAATGTGGCGGTCTTCTCGACGACTGGTCTTTCGAGGGCGTCCTGTGAGCCTTGTCTTCGTGTAAATGACATCTCTCGGATCCACTGGTCCCAACACCTCCTCACAACACAATCAGAGTGGCCTAATTGTCGAGCTACTCGCCTAACTGACCACCCAGCTTCCACCATGCTGATGATTCTCCCCCTCTAAAACTGCGACAGCGGCTCATAGCGTCTTCGAAAATGGCGTAATGATATATCTACTTCAGCCCTTCCTTTGTAAACGATCAGCACACTCAAACAAGCTTTGGTTACCTGTTTTATACTCCATGAAGAACGACGTTAACACCTTCTACTGGCTGTGCGTAATGTGCAATCACGCTGCATTTTTAATCTTTTACATATCTCCCCTACATGTATCTTCATGCCAAGTTCCGTTACGATCTCTCAATTTTTTCTTGGTGCGCTAAATTTTGTCCATGAGTGTATATAAGGACTTAAAAATTTAGTCATACTTTATGTAATGCATCTTCATCACAGAGCTTTCCAGAGTTTTCTTTGCACTAAAACGTTTTTCTTCATGTAATACATGAGATTAAGGCATAAAAACTCTGTAAAAATGTTTCATGACCTCTAATATTTACGCGTCCACTACTTTTACTTTTTTTTCTTATGTTAGATTGTTCTAATCATATGTTGATTTTTTAAGTAAATATTTCAATTTTTTTTTCGATTATTAGAAATGTTTGCGTTTTTTCTGAATAATCATTATTTTGTCTAAATCTTTTAAAGGATTATTTTTGTAAAATTATAGTTTAGAAGATTCAAATGTGTGTGTGTGGTGTGTGAAATGCTTCTCCTTATTGTGTTGCGATCATTTCCATCACTTTTATTGGGCGGCAGGTCATTTCGAGCTCTGGTGTCAATGAAGACCCTCCGTGTAGAGATTCTGATAAACGTTTAATCAGTCGGGGTTTGAAAGTCTTCCATTTGGAGTGGTGAGGTAGTTTGGAGAAGGGTGTCAGCTCAGGTGCCGTCCTCGTCACTTGACCATGATCCAAAATTAAGAAGTCCTTCACCAAAAACCTTCATTTTGCTTCATAGATCAACATTATTAAACACTCACTTGCCCCACTTTTCATGCTATCAATTATAAATAAAGTAATATATATTATTTTGAAACCTAGCTCTTCGACTTAAAAAATCGTAAAGTATTTGTAAGAAGAGCATGAGGAGGGCTGATGTCTAATACGAAGATGTGAATATACCACGAAAAAAATGTGTAAAATTGTGATTTATTCATAGAAAAGCCCATATTTTATAGAAATCTTTTCCAAAATTAATCGAAAAGAGAGAGTTAAAACATTAATATTACATACCAAACTATACTAAATGAAGTTATATCATTTAGCGTCGCCCATCGGGTGTAGTGGTTAGCGACGCTGACTTCTATTCCGCAAGGCCTTGGCTCGAATCCCGCAGAAGGCATGGATGTTTGTAAAATGTATAGTGCCTTCGCGGCATTGGGGTCCTCCAAAAAAGACGTCGAGCCGCAAGTCCTCGCGTGAGGTTGGTGGAAGGGGAAGAGAGGTGGGAGGCTCCTGGCCACTCCCAGGGTGTTCTCCCTTAAAATTGGGGTGGGACCGAGCCAAACCGCACTGTCACCTGCATGGTACTCAAAGCTACGACTAACGATAGGAGTACAATATATAGCCCGATGCCATGATGAATTTCGTGGGCCTCGATCTGACTACGTCAGACGAGTGGCATTAGCAACAACATATCATTTAACATTTGAAGCCAACTTTGAAGCAGACTAGAGAAAAGTATTATGTCCTTGTGTAACTGGATTAAAGATAGTGGGTGAGTCTATAGCTAGGATGAGATGATCAAAAGCATAGAATGTATTCGTATCCAACATATTTACATCCTTGCCTCTATGTGTTTTTGTTTTCATAATTTCTTCGTTTGTTTTATTGAATTTTATAAATGAAATTTCCTTGAACATTCAAACTAAGCATCCAACTTATAGTGCTCTATTACAATATGAAGTTTTATTGAACAGTATGCATTTTTCTTTAATAAATTTGAGGTCTTGAATCTGTCCTTTGTATTTAATTATATGTTTTATTATGATAAAGCTTGAAAATATAATGCTGTCTTTATTCTCAAAATTATGATGCATATTAACTCATGGAACTCAATACATAAATTTTAATACACTTTGCAGATGTGGAAAATGTTACGGTCTGCTTATAAAAGTAGAAATCTTCTTTATTTCCGAACTATTGATTGGAGATTTATTATTTTTTTGTATAATAATTACATCTCTATTAAAATTTATTGATTGAGTCTTTTAGATTTAGAGAAAATTTCTGTCACATAAGATATAGTTCTTTCACGCCGCGATTTTTTCAAACACAATTAGCGGATAAATATTTTTTTTTTATCATTTAACCACTCAAAAACTTTTCGTCATTAATAGAAAATCTACATGTATATTACCCTTTAACCCAGCGTTAAAATAACTTTAATTGGCATCAGTATCTTCAGGTTTTAGGCTTACAATATTAAAGATAAGATTTTTTTATAATTTAGAGGAATGATTTTATTTAAAAGTTTGTTTTAGTAAAATAAATAACCTGAACACATTTGAGCATTCTTCAACCGGGGGAGAAACAAATATTCTTACATTATGTAACAATTAAAATAATAAAAAAAGAAAAACTAAACTAAACTGTCAACTCATGAGAAAGAAATTAGTATATTACATAATTAATAAAAATAATTAAAAATCAATCAAAACTTTCCAAACTCTGTATAAGTTTAAAATTTTCCGTCGAAAAAGTTTTTACATTCGAACCAATTAACGCAAAAAATATAATCTTTTTATTATAAGATGTGAGATAAGTCATCATTAAAAGACTTTTGTGCATATATATATTATTATTATTATTATTATTATTATTATTATTATTGAAACCGGGAAAATAATTTTTGGAATTTAAAAAATACATATTTGTGATAACTATTTATTTAAAAATCTTTTTACTATTTTACCTAATTTTTTTTTTAAGATTTACCAATTTAACTCTGGAATCTCTTCTGGTTCAGCGAATTAGAAATAAATAATTCTACTATGAATATATAAAAAATTAATATGAAATATAGAAATAAATAACTCTACTAAAAATTTTACTATGAAAAGAAACATTTATAATGCGCAAGAATTAATGAAAAAAAAAAAAGAAATATTCGTATATTTACCAAACAATTTATGAGTAAGAAGCCAATATATTATAATTGCTCAATAAGCATATTGAAAGTTCAGCCAAAATGATCTAAATTCGTATGTTTAAAATTTTCTGATACAAAATTGTCTCTATACTTGAATCAGATGACGCAAAAAATATCGCCTTTCTGTTTTTTTTTTATTAGATGTGAAGTTAGTTATCATAAAATAAAAAACAACCTTTTGCCTATTTTCCGGTTGAAACCGGAAATATTTTAACCAATATAATTGCTCGCCAACCAGTTGATTATACACTTTCATCTGGCAACCCAGCTATTACTTTGGGCTCTAAACATCTTTGAACTGCTCTCTGGTGACTTTTGAGTGTCTCTGTATAATTTCGGCCTACCTTCTTTCTATCACAGGTGACGTCATATTATGTCAAACCATATAAAAGGTCAACGGAATGAAGACATTTTAAGACACAAGAATATTGACCAAAACCATATGTCAAAATTAATGGCTCTGATAAATCAGTCATCCAATGGACAGTTACAGATTTCCTTTTTACCCTTGCGTTTACTACTTTGCTAGTAAGTCTGTATTTTTATTTCTTTTAATTTTATCATAGATAGTGTATGATATTTGTTTTTCAAATCGTCAAATCCAATGTTTATTGTATCAGATCTATGCTTTGAGATGTTTTTTTTTATGACAACTTCATATTGCTTATTATACTTTGATGAAAAGATTATGTGGGGAGAAATTTGGTTCCTTTCCCGGTACGTTAACTATATTTTAATAAAATGAAATTAAGACAGTTTCAAGTAGATATCTTTCTACTTTGTTATTTTTGTTGAATTTTAATGCACATATGTATAACACATTAGCACTTTTTAATAATACAGGTTATTTATGAGAAATAAAAAAGTGATCTTATTCATGAAATAAAAAGTAACACTTCTATTTTATAAAAAACTTTAAAAGAATTGGAATTGATAATACAATCTTACAAACATAGTATGAAAGTGTATAAATTTAAGCGTGCAAATAAATTCTTAAAATTCCTTTCCTAAAAAACTTCCCATTTATTTGTAATAATACTTTATAGTAGTACAATTTATTTATGTAAAAAAAAAACTGTGTGCTACTAAATTTTTTTACTGTTATTGATTAGTTGGATTTGGTGAAATCATTTTTCTGGAAAAAAAAGTCGATTAAACAATTTTTGCTCTGAAAATTCAGTAGTTTAAAAACTATAAATCGCATATATATAGAACGAAAAACATTTTATATCCTTTTTATAGTTTGATCGGTTAAATACGAGCTGATGCAGTTTGTAAGCCTCTATAACTGTAAAGTTATACAGCTGATCCATATTATTTTATTAAATTCATAAATTATAATTTTAAAAAAGCAAAGTTATTTTTGAAAAATCAAGTAAATTTTCGATTATATTTTAAATTAATTATATGAGGACTTAAGGCGATATAATACCCTAAAAATCATTAAACTGTCGAAATATTTTTTATTGGCTTATTTGATACCCCGAACCTTTATAAATATGCCTGCAAAATTTCAAAGCTTTACCTGCATTTTTCATTAAGTAATGGAGCAATGTTTGATGCTAAACATCAACTACCACGCCTACATTTCAGATTATCTGCTAGAAAAGAGCCTGATAAAAAATGAATTAATTATTTTTCTAATGCGCATCAACGAGATTGACATTATATATGCAGTAATAAATCATTTTAAGAAAGAATTGTGCAATTCATGCAAAAATTCTAGTTTGTGAATTATTTACTGGGAAGATCAAATGGATTTGGTCAAGATTTAAAAGGTGTGCGTGCTTTTTATGATATTATGAATGAAATTTAAACTTCAAAACGGATTCTCCCAAAGCGCAAATACTAAATCTCATTTTGATAACTCAGATAATTAAAAATCTAATTAGCAAGAATAGAAAAACTCTCCCATTTTTATAAATTTGTTTTTGGGGATATATATATATCCCCAAATATATATCCATGGATATATATATATGGATATATATATATATATATATATCCATGCCACTTTTATTATTAAAATATTTTAAGATATTTATTTAAACAAATGCACATATACAGTTCTTAGATTTTGATGTATTTTACCTATAAATTGTTACTTGATTTTGCTTTTATTCGTGTACAATATTTAACATGCGAAGGCTTTTAAAATCAAGGAAATAAAAAAATAATGTCATAAACATCTTTTGTACATGTTGTGCATTAGCTCGGAGCATGGAATTAGTTCTGAAGTGTGTGTATTTATTTTTTATTATAATTATTAAGATAAAGTTTTATGAAATATTGATCTTTCATTCGTTTTTTCTATGTATTCATTATTGCAGTATACTGTTTAATTGTTCTACATTTGTGCAATTCTTTATGGTAAGTAGTTTTAAATAAGCTAATTAAAAGTTCATAAAAGTTTCAGACTATTCTATGAATATTATATCATGCTATTCATGAAATGAAAACTTCAAACTCATATTTCTCCATGTTGAATTTTTGTACATATACTGTTATTCAAAACCCTAAGGCTTTTTTGATAATTCAAATATCAGTTTAAAAATTTTTATGCATGCTCTGAAATGTATGTTTTGTAAAACTGTGCATGTAATTAGCTCTAACATGTTTAGTACTTTTTCTAAAAAATTTCAAAGTCAAAATTAATCTTTTTTTTGAGAATTTTTGGGAGTTTAACTACAAAAAAATTAATAAAAAATTTAAGAGCAGCAGAAGAAAAAAATCCCATGCACAGTTTTATGTAATTTTGTATAAGGTACTTGGAAAAAAAATTTTGAATAAAAAGAGACATATTTAAAAAAGCCTTAGAGATTTAAAAACTGCTTAAAAAAGCTAAAAAAATTTTAATTTTACAAACATTTTGTAACAAATTGAAAAATTTTTGTATGGAATTATTATAAAATATTAATTTTTATGAAATACAATAAAACCAAATATCAAATATTAAAAATAAAAAAAAAACTGTGAAGATGGTACCATATCGCCTTAAGACGTATAAGGCAGCAGGTAATAAGCATCCTGAATATGCAGGTTAACCTATAATCTTAATTTAAAGAGTAAAATATATTAAATGTAAAAAAGTATATTATTTTCACAAGTCAAGCATTAAACTTCAGGGGGTGTACTCCCCTTAACATTTATTGTTTACTTGTTAGAACTTTTTCAACCTTGGATGAGTAACACACTCTCGTTCTATACACGCATTTAACCTGCATTCACTAAATTAATAAACCAAACATATTAAGAAATGACTTTTCTAAACATTGTCATTTTTCTATTAAAATAGGAAATAAGTGAAGTGAATTTTTATTGAGCTACATGACCCTTGCGATAATTTTTGTGAGTTTATCTGCTTTCATATTTGTTAACTGTTTATTTCCTAATATTTACTCACCTTACGTCGTTGAGAGATTGAAAGTACTTATTTCGCTTTCAAAGAAGTCTTCTAATACATTTCAATTTTTTTTCATTTCATTTTATTGATTGATAAAATCAATAAATGTTTATAAAGGTAATAAAACTTAATGAGTATTTGGTTTATGAGAGATAAAAATAAATGTTTAATCATTTTTTGAATTTATGAATGAACTTGCATTTGTATTACATTTTATGTATGTTAATTTGTATTTATTTCTTCCAAAAATAAATACAAATAGCATTTAAAACTTGTTACATTAAAATGTAGGCATTAATTTAACTTTATAAGGGAAAGAAAGAAAGCTGTCTTTATTAATTTTGAATCAATCTATGTAATTATTTGCGTGAGATGAATATTACTAGATTCATTTTATAACTTTATTTATTTATATGTTACGTATTTCTAATCTTTTTGAAAGTGTCAATGATGTATCAAATATTAAAATCTTACTTTAGAAGAAAGACTTTCATTGTAGTGTAGCTTGTTTGGTGTAAAATGGAATCAATGGTATTTATTATTATCACAAAACTGAATCAAACTAAATTCTAACTGTGACAAAATGTTTTACCTTTTTGATGAATTCTTGACACTTAAAAGTTCAATTAAGAATTTTGCCAACTGATTCGATTCTGACTGATGGGTTTTTCTCTGGACATTGAGAAAATCAGTTGTTGATATGATGTATAATTTCATGTCTTAATGATATTACATCGATATTATTGTGTTTCTTGTTGTACAGATTAATGCAATTTTTTCACTTTTTAAACGATATGCAATTGAGAAATTTTTTCAATTCAAATTTTAGTAAAATCACTTTTTTAAAGAATGCTTTAAGGTAATTTATTTACAAAATTCTTTGAAAAATGTCTTGAATAAAGGTACCGTTGTGTATAATGCTTTTTTTTAGGAGACTTGAAAAAAAATTTTCAATAATTTGAACAAGAAAAACATGAAAATGAAGGTGGAGAAGAATAAACTTTATTAACACGTTAATTTTACTGTTGTTTCCACGTTTAAATATATAAACAGAAATATTCCCTTCTAATTTTTAACTATTAGCTTTTGACTCAAGCATTCATTTTGTTTTATTGTTGCATAGCTTTGGGCTAAGTTTTAGCTTTTATAAGATTTATAAAGCTAAAATTGATTAATATGATTTCTTTATATATATATATATATATATATAAATTATTTTCCTCAACAATATTTCAGATTTTATTATCATGAAATTTCTTATTTATTTTTCATTTAAATCATTTCATTTCATTCAATTCTTTCTGAAATAACTAAACTGAACTTAATTATAATGTTTTAATTTTTACGCATTTTAGCATTTTTCTGATACATATTTATACAATTTTTCAGGATGTGTGAAATAAGAATAGATAGTGGATTCATGCAATTTACAATTAAATGAATTATTTTTTAAAGAGTACTTTATTACTCCGTAGCATTAAATAGGCTAAATAGAATGAAATTTTTAGTATCTTCCGACTGAATAAAAAATAATGTAAAACTAATGCAAGTCTTTACTGCTAAAAGAGTTTGTGTTTGAGTCTGCATTGTAGCGCGGTAACGCGGAAAAAACCAGAGGCGGGAAATTTGAAAACTTCTTTTTAATGGGCTGCATATTAGCAACTAAGCCTTTGCAGACACGGCTAGTTCCCAAATAAGAAAGCCATTTCAGTGGTGGTACCATCTAGTGGTGGCTCTCACTACCAAATTTGAACGCTTGAATTAATTTAATTCAAGCTCTCGTCGGATACCAAATGTTGCCGTGATTTTATATTGCCCAGAGTACCAGAGCAAAATTGATATTCAAGAGATCTTATTCATGTCACATATTCATATGACATGCTTGCCTATGATTTTCACATCCAGAAAATCTATCGACTCCAGCCGGGATTGAGCCCGCATCCTTAGGCTTACGAAGCGGGCAAAATTTGGAAAACTGAAACTATGGAACGTGGTGAATTCACTTCAAAGAGGATTTTTCGACATTCACTTTAATTTTCTAAAAAAAATTTAATTTGAAGCCGTTATTCATATGTCTGACGATATGATGTCCTCGCAGCTGTCTCTGAATGGGACAAACTATTCTTCACGTAGTTCTTCAGAGATTGTCGCATATTTTTATTATCATTATATTTATTTATTGTTGCATTTATTCATTTATTTATTTATTTTTGCTTTGAGACAGAATTAAAATTACGTTTTAAAATAAAACCTCTAAGTAAAATTAGTCTTCCAACAACTTAACCTTAATTTTCTTTAACACAATTTGTATTTACAGTTTTGTTTCTGGAATCACAATGTAGCTCGATGAATATTAAGCTTATTTTATCTTTTCTGATCTTAAGTTAAGTTTAGTTTTGAATACATTTGCTTTTTTATAGGTAGTTCTAAACTTCAATCAATATTAATATTGTAATTTCCTTTTCAGTTCCTACTTTCGTAAAGTTCATGAGAGTTTAATGAAATCCAAGCCTATTTTACCTTTTTCACAGATTTTTTTTACTGCAACTAATGTTAATGTTCTAATCCCCCCTCCCCAGTTTATCTTTAAGCTGAATTAGTTCCAGTTATTTATTACAGAACATTTTTAATTTTATTTAATGTTAATTTTATAAGTTTTTTTCCAGTTTAAGACTTTCTGATATACATTTTATTTTGTATGTTTGGATCCTATTTTTAGTATACTCCTTTATTTGTCACCAAATAGTCGAAAAGCTTTCTTCGTTTTAGATCCAGGCGATGCAATTTGGCAAAATTTCTCTTTTCTCCGCTGCTAAATGTGTGAACTAAAGTAGCATTTTACTTGGAACTGTTTATAGTAAAGTCCCATTAAAAATAAGCTTATTTTACCTGTTAAAGTAGCTTTTGTACTTGTTAATATGGTTTATTTTTCTGTCTAGTGCATAAGCGAACTAGCTCGAAACACTCTAGAATTACAATGCTTATTCTATCGGAGAGATCCAAGTTTTTAAAAAAGTACTGACTTTGTGTTGAACAGCGATATGGTACCCTAAAAATCATTAAACTGTCGAAAAATCTTTTATTGGCTTATTTGATACCCCGAATCTTTATAAATATGCCTGCAAAATTTCAAAGCTTTACCTGCATTTTTCATAAAGTAATGGAGCAATGTTTGATGCTAAACAGCAACTACCACGCATACATTTCAGATTATCTGCTAAAAAAGAGCCTGATAAAAAACGAATTAATTATTTTTCTAATGCGCATAAATGAGATTTACATTATATATGCAGTAATAAATCATTTTAAGAAGGAATTGTGCAATTCATGCAAAAATTCTAGTTTGTGAATTATTTACTGGAAGATCAAATGGATTTGGTCAAGATTTAAAAGTTGTGCGTGCTTTTTATGATATTATTATGAATGAAATTAAAACTTCAAAACGGATTCTCCCAAAGCACAAATACTAAATCTCATTTTGATAACTCAGATAATTAAAAATTTAATTCGCAAGAATAGAAAAGCTCTCCCATTTTTATATATTTGTTTTTGGTGATATATATATATCCCATGTGTGCGAGATTCAACACTTTTATTATTAAAATATGTTAAGATATTTATTTAAACAAATGCACATATACAGTTCTTAGATTTTGATGTATTGTACCTATAAATTGTTATTTGATTTTGCTTTTATTCATGTACAATATTTAACATGCGACGGCTTTTAAAATCATGGAAATAAAAAATAAAGGCATACACATCTTTTGTACATGTTGTGCATTAGCTCTGAGCATGAAATTAGCTCTGAAGTGTGTGTATTTTTTTTAATAATTATTCAGATAAAGTTTTATGAAATATTGATCTTTCATTCGTTTTTTTCTATATATTCTTTATGGCAGTATACTATTTAATTGTCATACATTTGTGCAATTTTTCATGGTAAGCAGTTTTAAATGAGCTATTTAACATTACATAAAAGTTTCAGACTATTTCATGAATATTTCAGACTATATCATGGTAATCATGGAATGAAAACTTCAAACTCATATTTCTCCATGTTGAATTTTTGTACATTTACTGTTATTCAAAACCCTAAGGCTTTTCTGATAATTGAAACATGGGTTTGAAATTTTTTAAACATGTTCTGAAATGTATATTTTGTGAAATTGTGCGTGGAATTAGCTCTAACGTGTTTAGTACTTTTTTTTAAAAAAATTTCAAAATAAAAATTAATGTTTTGGGGGGAATTTTTGGAAGTTTAACTATAAAAAAATTAATAAAAAATTAAAGAGCAGCAGCAGAAAAAAAAGCCATGCTCAGTTTTATGTAGTATATTATAAAGTACTTGGAAAAAAATTTTTGAAAGAAAAGAGTGATATTTAAAAAAGCCTTTGGGATTTAAAAAATGCTTAAAAAAGCTAAAAAAAAATTTAATTTTACAAACATTTTGCAAAAAAATTAAAAAAATTTTGTATGGAATTAATATTAAATATTAACCTTTATGAAATACAATTAAAACCAAATATCAAATATTAAAATTAAAAAAAAAACTGTGAAGATGGTACCATATCGCCTTAAGTCTTAATGTTTTCAATTTCGTGCTCTTTCTTAAAGTGGAGGGGGTCAATATATGGTAGATTAAATAGTTCATTTCTTATAAAACTCGCGATATGTTTATTAGGAAAAAACAACTTCTATTTGATTGGGTGCCATTCTAATTTCTCCATTTTGTAATGAAAATTTGAGTTATTTCCATATTGGGAACAAAATAGTATAATATCGTTTAGTAAAATAATACATACTGTTAGCTAACAGAATAAAACAATTTTCTGATTTTTTTAAACGCTTAGTTAGAAATTATTCTCTTGTAAATTTCAATGGTCTAGTATAAATGATAGCAAAGTTTTAAGCTTATACACAAAATATATGAAATGCATTGCAAAACACTATGATTCTTCATGTCTCCGTAATCATAAGGGAAAAGTGAACAATTTTGTTTTTGTAGATAAAGACACAAAGAAATATCAAATGAAGCACAAATTAAAATTAAAAATAAAATCGACAAAAATTACAATAAAATCGTTAAAAGAAAATAAAGAAAATGAATTTAAGTTTCGTAAAACTTGCGTTGTAAATTATTCAATATTCTAATGACTACGATATTATTTACGTATTAAAGTTGTTGGACTTTAAATTGAAAAGTATGTAAGTTGTTGCAAGTAATAAAGTTTTTTAAAAATCTTACGAATTCAAGATCTACGAATAACTTGATTCTACTTATCAGTTCTGAAAATCTATGGCATATGTAAATTATTATTATTATTTTGTTATAAAACGTAAAGTTCTGTAAATTGAGTCAAAATGAAACAATTTGAAGATTAATAAGTGAATAGAGTATATCAATATCATAATTAAATAGTAATAACTTTAGCTCATAATTGAATATTCATTCTGAATGCAATCAAATGTAGTATAATATCACAATTATTTATTACATTAAGATTACATAAAATAAAGCTTTAGGAAATAATTACATTTTAGGAAAAATATACCATTTTAATAAATATTCCTTTTTAAAATTATTTGATATTTATATAAAAATATAAAATTCTTTCAAAAATATAGATTCATAGCATATATCACACAGCAATATATGTTTCCCTTAGATATAAAATGAATGGAATATATATAGAATATAGAATTCGATAAGGAAACTGCGTCTAATGGATACAGTATTTAAATTCTGAAGCTTTCACAAAATTATTTTCATGAAGTTAATTTCTTTCGTACTTAACTTTTTACTTTTTCACGTACTATCGCAACAGCGGTAAATTTTATAATCTTGCTTATTAAAGTTCTTAAAGTATTAAGCCAATGTGTGTGTGTGTATCTTACAGTTATTACTATAATGGATTGAGCTTCAGACAAAAATGAAGGAGTCCAAAAGTTATTTGGTCTTTTTCAATACAAAAGCTTTCTTCTGAAAAACTCTTGATATCAAAAGAATCTCTTTAATATTGACAATATAAAATACTGATAATGAATCCTTTTCAAATTTTACTGAAAAAGTAAGATTGAGCGAAAAAGAGAAACTAAGCATATCGATAGAATACCCCAAATTTTAATGTTACTTGGACACATTCAAGCAAAAATGTCATAAGAATTTTTGGGGATCCTTATGCCAAAGTAAATCTCATTTGTGACCTTTTTAAGTATACAATAGAAAGCATACGTTGTGAAATGCTAATACAGACGGTAAGAAATAAATGTCCCAATCCTAGACACAAAGCAACCCGACCGATTGCCGACTCAATGTGCAATGATGATGGAAATGTGTGTGGTAGGACTAGACACGGGCGACGACATAATAACATAGTCTTCCTACTGATGTCAGTTGGTATCTAATTGAGTTGAAAATTTCCATTTTTTTCGAGAACATTTAAAGGGAACATCATTGGACACGATTAAAATTATTCGCATCATTATCTTATTGAGGCCCTTATACGAGGCCTTCCTCTAGGCCGAGTCTCTGGATCCAGACTCATTTGGCTCATGCCTAAGGGCGTCCCTATATTCAAGTAGCTTACATTATTAGTAATATTAAACTTTATAAAAATAACTTGCCGTTACCCGCCCGCTTCGCTGGGTATTTCATGATGTTTTATAAATTTTACTGCTTATATATATGTATAAATTTTTCATATCGAAGTCCTAGCATTAAGAATTCGATTGACTTGAAAAATATACTTATACCTGCAGATAAAAAAAGGGGCAGAACTCATCTAATTTGTATTTTCTAAAAATCTCTAAAATTCAAGTATAGAATGATGTTTCCTCTTTCGTAACTCAAAAACCAAGTGGATTCCCACAAAACCAATTTTCGGTGGATCTCTACTCCGTAAATTGAACATGCAAGCCAAATTTCAAGTCTAAATCTAACAGGGGAAAAAACAAAATCTTTACTATCAATATCCCCGTAATCCCGTTGAGAGCCGTTTTCCAAAATTACCGCTCTTAGCGGATTTCAATTCAACAAAAGAAAAATGCAAACCAAATTTCATTATTATAGTCCTTGTAGCTCGAAAAAAGTAATTTTTTTTTTGTCAATACGTCCCAGTAACCCCCTGCAACCCCCCAGAACTTGATTTGCTTAAAATTTATTCTTAGTGGATCCCTATTCAACAAAAGAAACATGCTTAACAAATTTCAAGTATATGGGCCTAACAATTAAAAACAGGAATTTTTTTTTCTGTAACTCCTCTTCACCCCTCGCAAACATCCTTGGGGTCAATTTTCGTTTTACTCTTTATTAGAGGAACTCTATTCCATGAAAGGAACATGCCTACCAATTTTCAAGCAGGATAATCAAATAGTTTAAAAATGGAAATATTTATCGATTACGCCTCTTAATCTCCCGAAATTAAACTTAGTAGTTGATATTCGCGAAACCCATTTTGTAACGGTTCTCTACTTTACGAATGGAATCTGCTTATCAAATTTCAAGACTGTACGTCTAACAATTGAAAAATAGGGATAATTGTCTATAACGCCACTTGAGCCCCCGCAACGCCACTTCTGGGTCTGTTTTCACAAAACTCATTTTGTATGGGAATTGCACTCTATGAAAGGAATCTGCTTAGCAAAATTTGAAGACTGTGCGTCCAATTAATTAAAAATGCAAAAAAATTATCAATAACGCCCCTTGAACCCCCGCAACGCCACCTAGGGGTCAATTTTCACAAAACACATTTTGTAGTGTATTTCTATCCTATGAGAGGAATCTGCTAACGAAATTTCAAGACTGTGAGTCTAATAGTTTAAAAATAGAAATAATTATTTATATCTGCCCTTAACTCCCCGCAACACCCCTTGGGGGTCCATTCTCTCCAAACCCTTTTTGTAGCGGATATTTACTCCATGAAAGAAACATTCCTACCAATTTTCAAGCAGGTAGGTCAAGTAGTTTAAAAACGAAAATATTTATCTCTTACGCCAGTTAATCCCCTGCAACGAAAATTAGAGGTCTGTTTTCACAAAACCTTCTTATAGCTGATCTCTACTCTATGAAAGAAATCTATTTATCAAATATAAAGACTGTGCGTCTAATAATTTAAAAATGGAAATAATTATCTATAACGCCTCTTAAGTCTCGCAACGCCACTTGGGGGCAATTTTCACGAAACCCATTTTGTAGCGTATCTCTACCCTATGAGAGGAATCTGCTTACTAAGTTTCAAGACTGAACGTCTAGTAACTTAAAAATCGGAATTTATAACGCCCCTTAACCCCCCCCCCCGCCCCCGCAACACCCCTTGGGGGTCAATTTTCCCAAAACCAATTTTTAGCGGATATTTACTCCAGGAAAGAAACTTACCTACCAATTTTTAAGCAGGTAGGTGAAGTAGTTTAAAAACGGATATATTTATCTATTACGCCCCTTAATCCCCCGCAACGCCACTTAGAAGTCTGTTTTCACAAAACCCGTTTTGTAACTGATCATTATTCTACGAAAGGAATTTATTTATCAAATTTAAAGACAGTGCGTCAAATAGTTTAAAAATGGAAATAATTATCTATAACGCCCCCTAAGCCCCTGCAACGCCACTTGGGGGTCGATTTTCACCAAACTCTTTTTGTAGTGGATCTCTACTCTATGAAAGGAATCTGCTTAACCAATTTCAAGATTGTACATCAAGTAGTTTAAACATGGAAACAATTATTTATAACGCCTCTTAACCGCCCGTAACGCCCCTTGCGTTTCAAATTTTGGAAAATCCGTTCTTAGCTGATGTCTGCTCTATGAAAGGAACATGTCTACCAAATTTCAAGTCTGTAGGTTGAATAGTTCCGGAGATATCGTGATTAGTCAGTCAGTCAGTCGCTTTTCTCCTTTATATATATAGATAGATATATAGGGTCGTGTTTGTGTGCCTCATATTAAAATTTTCCCTAAGCTCTTATTACTAAATTTGATAAGACTTGATAACTAAAATGAAAAGAAAAAAATTTAAATGCTTGATTATTATATCTTATAGCAACTGAATTAAGGTGCAGAAGATATTTATTCTATAAACAAGAATTTAGATTGTTCAAATAAATGTTAAAGTTATATTAAGAAAAATTAAATAAAATAACGGATGAATAAAGTAAGAACATTTGTAGACGTTGTTCAACCATTTTGATAACTCATTTGAAAAATTTTAAGACTGATCTACTAACAAAAAAAAGTTATGGTTTCAATGCTCAATTCACGTAAAATCATATATTGGAGCAACCTAAGTTACTGAACATTCCTTTGTAAATTTGTTCCTGGAAGTTAAATTTTAAAGCAATTTAGAAACCCATTAAATTTTCATGAAATTGATGCAATGAGAAAGTGT
This sequence comes from Trichonephila clavata, assembly GCA_019973975.1. NCBI lineage: Eukaryota > Metazoa > Arthropoda > Arachnida > Araneae > Nephilidae > Trichonephila > Trichonephila clavata. The sequence continues at coordinate 94,087 of BMAO01014651.1, read as the reverse complement.
GGGAATTTCATAAATTTAATGTTTTTATCTCAAAGTTAGCTCTGATACGCTTAGAAATAGGATGAGAGAGAAATATGATGTACGCTTAGAAATATGACGAGACCCATGTTTGTGCGAGTGTAAGTCTTGCACATCTATTTGTTTCAGATGATTGTTTCTACGAGTATTTGACAACGTATACTATGTACTGTCTACTTTCAAGGGTCATAGGTGTGGTCCACATTTGGCCTAGGGCCTACTTTTGACTAGGGGCCAAGGGCTTCAGGAAGCCTTAAGACGGACAAGTAGGAATCGATATGCTGTGAACAAGTCGATGTGCGTGTATCACATACAGTTGAAGAAGGCAAATCACTCAGACAGTTATAGGAAGGGAAATGCAAAAGATTTTTTCTTCAAATTCATTGGTAGTAAGGAAATCTAGTTATGACTGATAGATTTTTTTACTTTTCAATATGACTAATAGTTTTTGATCGATGAAACGTATAATAACGATAGTGCATCATTTTAAACTGTAAATGCCAAAAGAGATTAAAATGATTTTGAATAGGCCATTTGTTGTGTCTGCCTTGCAACACCCATTTTTGAAAAAAATATCCCAGATAAAAGAATCTAGAGGTTAAGGAAATATTTAAAGGATATTTTCTGAAAATAGATGATAACATTCATTGATTCGTACTCATTTTGAATTTTGTTAATTTTATTCTAAATATAAATAAACTGAAGTTATTAACTGGAAGTTGTAAAAAAAATCGAATATACGAACATGGAAGGAAAATGAGCCTGAACTGATAATTGAAACTTAGTATAGTCTAGCAAAAATATAAAATGCTTGAAAAAATAGATCAGGTTCAATAAAAAAATCCAATTCCAAAAAATTATTAAAGCGTAATTTGAATAAATCTTTAAGTAAAATTTTAAAGCTAATGAATTATATTAGGTACAATAATTGTTAAAATCCTTTTACAATTTGTAATTTATCATAAAATAAAGTTAAAATAGGAGCAGGGGATTCATTACAAAAATATCTGATTAATTATTGTTATACAAAGCAAACATTTATGAATATTTTTTTCATTTGTAAAGTTAAGAGATCTAATTGGAAAAATAAGTTTTGTTTTTCACTTAAGAATTATTTATGCTTTAAGAATGCAAGCAATGAGCATATTTATATTTAAAGAGAGTAATTTTTTTTTCAATCGATGAGATATATTAATACACTAGCTTTCATGGCCCGGCGTTGCACGGGCTTATACCGAGGGTATAACTTAATCCCCATGTTAATTTCCTCCTTTTATTCTAACGCCAACACTTTTGTGGGGTTTCACGCGTACGATGTGAATGCATGTCCCGTGAGTGCGTGTCATGGCTTTGTTGCTTAACATTTTCCCTTCTCTTCGCAAATTCTCGATCCTAGTACCACTGAAGACCCGCCGTGTAGGGGCTAAATGCACATAAATTATGTCGAGAGCTCAAACGTCCTCCCGTTGGTGTGGTGTGGTAGTTATGAGAGGGGGTGCCAGCTCAGGTGTCGTCCGCGTCACTTGACCATGTTTCAAAATTACGCGGACCGTCCCCGAAAGGCCTCGTGTTGCTGAACAGTGGGACGTTAATATTCACTCAATTTCACAAATTCAGCACTTCCAATATTATTTTCCTGAAATTACTTTGATTTCTTTGTTTCTTTCCTCTCCGCTTAGCCCTGCGTTGCACGGGCTTTTACCGACTGAAAAACTTCACCCTCATGGAAATTTCGTGTTTCCCTCAGGCCGATAGCACTTGTGTGTGCGTGCGTGCGATGTGAGTGATTTCTTTAACAATCTCATAAAAACTCCCTTTTTCGAAATTTGTTCTTGCGTTGGTGTGGTGTGGTAATTATTAAAGGTCGGTGAAAGCTCATGTGTCGTCCTCGTCACTTGAGCATGGTTGAAAATTTCGAGGTCCGTCACCAAAAACCCTCGAATAGGCAAACAGTGCGAATTTAAAAATCACCCACTCACTCTCCAATTCTTTCGTTTTACCGAGTGAATAACTTCATCCCCATGGAAATTTCGTGTTTCCCTCAGGCCGATAGCACTTGTGTGTGTGTGTGTGTATGCGCGTGATGTGAGTGATTTCTTTAACTATGTCATAAAAACTCCCTTTTTCGAAATTTCTTCTGGCGTTGGTGTGATGTGGTAATTCTAAAAGATGGGTTAATGCTCAGGTGTCGTCCTCGTCACTTGAGCATTGTTGAAAATTTCGAGGTCCATCACCAAAAACCCTTGAATAGGCAAACAGTTCGAATTTAAAAATCACCCACTCACTTTCCAATTCTTTCCTTTTCCTGAGTGAATAATTTCATCCCAATGGAAATTTCGTGTTTACTTCAGGCCGATAGCACTTGTGTGTGTGTGTGTATGCGCACGATGTGAGTGATTTCTCTAACTATGTCATAAAAAATCCCTTTTTCGAAATTTGTTCTTGCGTTGGTGTGGTGTGGTAATCTTTCCAATTCTTTCGTTGCAATTTTTTATTTCCCGGAAACGAAAATGTAGTCTTTTTAAAAATAGTTGTATGTTGAAAAAAAGACAGAAAGTATAAATTTTTAAAATTACAAAGTTTCACTACTATTTTAATTCTTGGAGTAAAATTGTGAGGATTTTTTTGAAATATTCGACTCGGGGGAAAAAGGTTTCATGCAATTACCTTTATAAAAGAAGAAATTATTAAATGATTGATTTAAGTATTTTGAGTGTTTTATTAAAATTTGTTCAAAATAGTTTTTGGCTTTTTTTTAAAATCACTGATTGTAAAAGTTTTAAATTGAAAATTTCGAAGTCCGTCGCCAAAAAACTCTGGAGTAGGCGAACAGTGCGACTTTTTAAAAATCCCTCACTCACATTTCAATAACGGAAAAAATATTGCAACAGCAAGTTTGACCTTGGCCGCTGAGCGTTAAACAGACGGGGGAAAAAATAATAATGATTCTCGCGCATGCGCAAAGAATTTAGAATGTCTTGAAAGCTTTCATTATTTTTGAGGGCTCAATTTTTAATTGAAAATTCCAAGTTTTCACATATTGATTGGAAACAACAATAATTTTTGAAGAAAAAAGGTTACAAAAATAATGCTTATATTATTTCTCGCAAAAACTTTATTTTACGAAAATCACCAAAAAAATATTTAAAATTCGTAATTTTTAAGCGAAATCAACACACGGGAAAAAATTTCATGCAATTTTTTTTTTCAATGAAGAAATTATTAAATGATTGATTTAAGTATTTTGAGTGTTTTATTACAATTCGTTCAAAAAAGTTTTCGACTTTTTATTTTTTAAATCACTGATTCTGAAAGTTTTAAAAATAATTTTTATATAAACGCAACGATATTGATTCATATGAGAAAAAATCATAAAATATGCAAAACAGCATTGTTTTGTTTAAAAAAAAAAGTTGTATTTTTTCTATAAAATTCTTTAAAGAAAGATAGTTTTTTCCCGGAAACGAAACTGTAGCATTTTTAAAAATAGTTGTATGCTGAAAAAAGAACAGAAAGTATAAATTTTTCAAATTACAAAATTTCACTACTATTTTAATTCTTGAAGTAAAATTGTGAGAATTTTTTGAAATATTCGACACGGGGGAAAAAAGTTTCATGCAATTACGCATTATTTTAAAGTAAACTATAAGTTTTATGAAAGAGAACAAAAATTTTGATACTGATAAATATTTTAAATGAATATCAGAAATGCATTAAATGCATTTTAATTTTTAAAAAATTACACTGAAAAAAACATTCAAAAAGAAAATAATACTATTTGATAAAAACATTTAATTTTTTAAATTTTAATTTCATAGTTTTTCATTCCACTCTGTGTTAAAATTATTTAAACACGTATCTGCGAAAAAAAGTATATTATAAAAAGCTAACTTATTAATTATTTTCTAATAAAATTTATTAAAATTGCTCATTTAGCAATTAATTGTGACATACCATTTGCTTACATAATGGCAGCACAGAAAATGAAGTAAATTTCAGATCAGTGGGGATGCAGCAAGTGAATTCAATCATTGAAGAAGAGAGAATTAAAATATATTTCAGAATATTTCCTTTTTGTGTGTAATGATGTGTGGCGACGCAATGTCCAGTAGCAGAAAAAATTTAAGACAAGTATGAAAAAAGGCGACCGGCGGGTTTCTGCGAGGCGGACATCCTCCTTCGCATTGACCGCGCACGGCAGTGCTGCAGTTATAGTCTTGAGTGTAGCGGGAGCACTGTGCCACCAGACAGTTAACAAATGTTTGGCTAAATGTAAAATCGCGTATTTTAAATTATTTTAAAAAATCATTACCTTTATTTTAAGGGCGTAATTTTTACGTTAATGCTCTCAAACATCACCAACTATTTGCAAAAATTGCGTACTTTGAAATAAAAAATGTACAAATTACTACTTTTTAATTTATTTCTCAGAAAAAAACATAAGTTTACGAAAATCACAAAATGTTTTTTAAAATCCGTAATTTTGAAGCAATTTTTTCAATCTTCGTATATGTTACGGATAATATTACTGTACACATGGAAAAAAGGTTTTGTGAGATTATCTTCATAAATGACGAAGTTATTCAATGTGAAGTAAAAATTAAGACTACTTTTTAAAAATTCTTTAAAAAAAAAGTTTTGGAAATTTTATTTTTTAAATTAATGGATCTAAAAGAGAAAGGCTTGAAGTTAATTAGTGTAGAATATCGATTTAATAACACGAAAAGTAATTCATACCCAACGATTTAGAAATAATTTTCATAAAAACGCATCTGTTTTAACACTATTTTAAAAAATTCGAAAAAAATGGAAAATATCGTTATTTCACAAAAAACATTATACCGTGTCGTGGCGAAATAAATGATCTTTCCGATTCTGTAATTATTTTTTGTCTCATTTCGACACCGAAAATTAGATGACAATTTTAATATGGTGGAAAACGTAAGATTACCGCTCGGCCGAAACGGAAGGGAAGTTCCGCCAAGTAAACAACCGGCAGGAGTAAAACAATTCGGCGTTTTAAGGTTTTTAAATAATATCTTTTTAACTAATTACAATATCGGAATATAAATAGGCAATACGGCTTCCCCGGAAAATTCCCGATCTTTTGGTACCTTCCGCGACTTTCTGCGTGGTGCTGTTCGTGAGAAGATAGACGCACATACATAGATAGATAGATAGATAGATAGATAGATAGATAGATACGGTTGTTTACCTTCGAATTTTAATAGTGTACTAGCTTTCATGGCCCGGCGTTGCACGGGCTTATACCGAGGGTATAACTTAATCCCCATGTTAATTTCCTCCTTTCTTTCTGACGCCAACACTTTTGTGTGTGGTTTTGACGCGTACGATGTGAGTGCATGACCCGTGAGTGCGTGTCATGGCTTTGTCGCTTAACATTTTCCCTTCTCTTTACAAATTCAACACTTCCAATATTATTTTTCGAAATTACTTTGATTTCTTTGTTTCTTTCCTCTCCACTTAGCCCGGCGTTGCACGGGCTTTTACCGAGTGGATAACTTCATCCCTATGAAAATTTCGTGTTTCCCTGAGGCCGATAGCTCTTATGTGCGCGATGTGAGTGATTTCTTTAACTATGTCATTAAAACTCCCTTTTTCGAAATTGGTTCTTGCGTTGGTGTGGTGTTCTAATTATTAGAGATGGGTGAAAGCGCAGGTGTCGTCCTCGTCACTTGACCATGGTTGAAAATTTCGAGGTCTATCGCCAATAACCCTCGAATAGGCGAACAGTGCGAATTAAAAAATCACTCACTCAGTTTTCAGTTCTTTCGTTGCAATTTTTTAGTCCCCGGAAACGAAAATGTAGCCTTTTTAAAGATAGTTGTATGTTGAAAAAAGACAGAAAAGTAGAAAATTTTCAAATTTCACTACTATTTTAAATATTGAAGTAAAATTGTGAGGATTTTTTGAAATATTCGACACACGGGAAAAATGTTTCATGCAATTATCTTTATAAAAGAAGAAATTATTAAATGATTGTTTTAAGTATTTTGAGTGTTTTATTAAAATTTGTTTCGAATGCATAACATACTGCCATGGAAATTCACCTTCCTTTATCAAAGTTCCTGGTATGTGTGTGATTCCTTTATGTAAACGTCACTACAATTCCCTTTTTCGAAAAAAAAAATATCTTCCAGATCTTACTAATGTCAAACATGTTTCAGTTCTCTTTCTACTGCATTGTGTTACAGTGGCTTATTTGAGTGTAGAACTATTTTCCCCCTGACTCTCCCCTCAGATATAAGATTTATCTTCAAGTTTCTATTCATGACATGTCGAAAACAATATTGCTTTAGTAAAAAAATAATAAATTTAAACAATAAAAGAAAACTATTTTGATGCTTGAGTAAAAAAAAAGTCATCATTTTTTAATAATAGATAATTTTTAGGAATCTAAAATAATAAAATAATTTTCAGGTTTTCATTAATCAATCAATCGCTACTAACAGTTAGCTTAAAAATGTCTAGAACGTACTGATTGGAAGGAAATCCAAACTCTCTTTAAATAACCGGATATTTATTTACAAAACCTATCTTCGCCCCATCTTAACGTATACATGCCCCATTTGGTGATCTGCCAGTAACACACAATTAAATGATATTCAAAGACTTCATAATAAACAGGTACATCCCAAGATCTGTTCTCCACGGAGAACTTTGTGTTGAACCCATCCACACCCTAATAGCGAATCTTTCCTCAACTTTCCATTCTGCAATCATGACAACCCAACGATTAGCTCTCAATCTAACTTCATGAACCAGCCTCACCTCATGTACCGTTTGCCTCATAGTGCAACGAAGATACTACCTGATTTCTAAGAATTCCACCCCCCCCCCCACCATGCTGTTAAACGTAGCGAAAACCACCTTTTCGGATTGAAGAACGAAACGAAAAAGTTGTTTTGCGTTTCTACGGAAACTATGTTCCACCTCCCCCCACCACCTCCTGACCGCCGAAGCTAGTTCTCACTTTATTTACTCCCTTTCTTAGGTATACTGTGTAACTGAAGTAGAAGCCTAGCTAACGCTAGGCTGGCACTGAGGACAAATATTTATTCCAGGCTCTAGAACGTATTTTTATCCAAAATAATAGGCGTTATACCTTTTATTAACAAATAATTAATTTAATAAGGAAATAATAGAAATATTCATTTGATTTTAAAAAATATATTATTTTAAATCCACATTATCTATAAATAATAATAAAAAAATTCTACAGATAGCTCTTGAAACGTTTGGATGTTTGATTAAACATATGTAACTGCTAAGAAAAACACTATGTAAAAAACCTAGTTATGAGTACACATTCACTGAAAAAAATCATTCAAAAAGAAAATAATACTATCTGATAAAAACATTTAATTTTTTTAGTTTTTTCCCGGAAACGAAACTGTAGCATTTTTAAAAATAGTTGTATGCTGAAAAAAGAACAGAAAGTATAAAATTTTCGAATTACAAAATTTCACTACTATTTTAATTCTTGAAGTAAAATTGTGAGAATTTTATGAAATATTTGACACGGGGGGGGGGGAAGTTTCATGCAATTACGCATTATTTTAAAGTAAACTATAAGTTTTATGAAAGAGAACAAAAATTTCGATACTGATAAATTTTTTAAATGAATCTCAGAAATGAATTGAATGCATTTTAATTTTTAAAAAATATATTAATTTAAATCCATTATCAATAAATACTAATAAAAAAAATTCTACAGATAGCTCTTGAAACATTTGGAGATGTTTAATTAAACATATATAAGTGTTAAAAATCCACTTTTGGGGGAAAACCTAGTTATATGCTAACATTCACTGAAAAAAACATTAAAAAAAAAAAGAATACTATTTGATAAAAACATTTAATTTTTTTAATTTTATAGTTTTTCATTCCACTCTGTGTTAAAATTATTTAAACACGTATCTGCGGAAAAAATTATATTATACAAAACTAACTTATTAATTATTTTTAATAAAATTGATTAAAAATGCTCATTTAGCAATTAATTGTGACATATAGTTTTCGGCATTTTACTTTTTTAATCACTGTTTCTAAATATCAATGAACTTTTTAAAAATCATTTTCTTTTAAATTCATCGATATTTATAAAATACAAAACTAACTTATTAATATTTTTACATTAAAATTGATTAAAAATATTCATTTAGCAATTAATTGTGACATTCCGTTTGCTTAAATAATGGCAGCACTGAAAATTTACGTGGGAAAAATAAACAGAAATGAAAGCTTCTTGTTAGGAATTGTTGAAAAAGATAGAAATTACTTTGAATGATTAAAAATCAGAAAAAAAACCTTTTTTAAGGCAAAAAGAAAGAAAAGTACATTAAAATAACAGAGGATCAGGTTAAAATAAGTATTTATCAGTAAAATTAATTTACGTGGGAAAAATAAGCAGAAACGAACAAAATAAAATTCGCTAGATTCGAACCCAGACATAAGAAAGAATTAAGATACTTTGCGAAAGCGGCGCGTTAGCCAACCACGCCACGCAGATTAGTAGCAGAACAGAAAATAGGCAATAATAATGAATGGTCGGTTCAAATTGAATTTAATTTTTAATTGAGGGGATCCATAGGATATTCACATAACGATTGAAAGATTTCGATTGAAGATTACATTTAAATGTATTGCAAAAAATTTATTGATTTTTGATATTTTAAAAAAAAAGCAATTAATAATAAAGAATATATAATACAAACATAGCTTTTTTTCTTCTAAGGAATTTATACCTATTTAACTGACTATTTCCAAAAAAAAAATTTCGAAATGGGCAAATTCTTCGATTTTATTATGAAATTATATGTCAAAAAAAGAAATATACATTAGGCATTATTTTAATGTAAACTATAAGTTTTATGAAAGAGAACAAAAATTTCGATACTGATAAATATTTTAAATGAATCTCAGAAATGCATTTTATCATCTTAATCTGACATATATAGTTGATAAAATACATCTTTCACTCGCATTTTTTTTTTTTACTCGCCAAAGTTACTGATTTTCCCCTGTTTAAGGCAGAATTTTTTTAGTGTATAACCCTTGAGTTAGAGCGGTCGAAGGCGAAACAGGTCTGAAGTCTTTGGCGCAAAGCTAATTTTCGACGCTAATGTTTGGCTAAATGTAAAATCGCATATTTTAAATTATTTTAAAAAATCATTACCTTTATTTTAAGGGCGTAATTTTTACGTTAATGCTCTCAAACATCACCAACTATTTGCAAAAATTACGTACTTTGAAATAAAAAATGTACAAATTACTACTTTTTAATTTATTTCTCAGAAAAAAACATAAGTTTACGAAAATCACAAAATGTTTTTTTAAAATCCGTAATTTTGAAGCAATTTTTTCAATCTTCGTATATGTTACGGATAATATTACTGTACACATGGAAAAAAGGTTTTGTGAGATTATCTTCATAAATGACGAAGTTATTCAATGTGAAATAAAAATTAAGACTACTTTTTAAAAATTCTTTAAAAAAAAAAGTTTTGGAAATTTTATTTTTTAAATGAATGGATCTAAAAGAGAAAGGCTTGAAGTTATTTAGTGTAGAATATCGATTTAATAACACGAAAAGTAATTCATACCCAACGATTTAGAAATAATTTTCATAAAAACGCATCTGTTTTAACACTATTTTAAAAAATTCGAAAAAAATGGAAAATATCGTTATTTCACAAAAAACATTATACCGTGTCGTGGCGAAATAAATGATCTTTCCGATTCTGTAATTATTTTTTGTCTCATTTCGACACCGAAAATTAGATGACAATTTTAATATGGTGGAAAACGTAAGATTACCGCTCGGCCGAAACGGAAGGGAAGTTCCGCCAAGTAAACAACCGGCAGGAGTAAAACAATTCGGCGTTTTAAGGTTTTTAATTAATATCTTTTTAACTAATTACAATATCGGAATATATAAATAGGCAATACGGCTTCCCCGGAAAATTCCCGATCTTTTGGTACTTTCCGCGACTTTCTGCGTGGTGCTGTTCGTGAGAAGATAGACGCACATATATAGATAGATAGATAGATAGATAGATAGATAGATACGTTTGTTTACCTTCGAATTTTAATAGTGTAAGATATTTCGCCCACTTCTCGTGCTGGCGCTTTGTATGAATTCTAGCCTCCTCAAACAGTTTTCTATGTTACCACAAACTAAGTCTGATCCATCAGTTAAAACTACTAATTTTTGAAAAGGGGTGATTAAATTTCGACCTAGAAATAATTCCGCCGGTGTTTTACCCGTTGTCTCATGTACTGCTGTCCTAAGAGCGTAGCTGAACTCTTGCAGAAATTGACCCCAGTTAGTGTGATTATCCGCGACAAAACTCGAAATCATTTTTAAAAGAGTACGATTAACTCTTTCCGTTTGATTAGCTTGTGGACGATATACCACAGTTTTAGCGTGTTTTATGTTCAACCTGCGACATACTTGCTCAAAAACTTCGGATATCATTTGGGGGTCATTGTCACTTATTAACATTACAGGAGCTCCATAACGCGAAATATAATTCTCAAAAAATGCATTGGCAATTGCTTTAGCCGAAGCTTTCCTTAAGGGAACTATTTCAACCCATTTAGAAAAATTATCTGTAATTACTAAAATAAATCTATAGCGTTCTGGACTAGTTGCGGGGTATGGGCCTAATAAATCTAAAGATACGATTTCATTCGGAAAATTCGTTACTATCGGAATTAATTGACCAGCTGGTAATCCGTTCTTATAATTGAATTTTTGGCATTGGTCGCAGGTTGCTACATATTTATAAATGTATTTCCTCATGTACGGGAAATAACACGCGTCTTTTAATTTTAAGTAGGTTTTCTTTTTGCCTAAATCGGCCATCGGCGAGTCATGGAATTCTCGCATTACATCTTTCCGTAATCTTTTAGGTATAAATACTCTTAATTCACCTAGTGTGGTTGTATATTTTGCATAATATAGCAATCCGTTAATGACTTTAAAGTCGCGGGACCAATTTCTACAGATTGACTCATTAATGGAACTATCGTCCGGATTTTCTAAAAACCTCAAGATAAGACCTAACTCCGGGTCATTTCTCTGTTCCTCTCTCAACTGTTCTCTAGACGATAATACTAACGATCTAATCACCGCACAAGACACCTTTGGTTCTTCATTACTTTCTAACGGGTTTCTAGACAACATATCAGCCACTGCATTTAACTTAGTCTTTAATAAATCTATCCGTACCGGTTCGTCCGAAATTGCCAATTTCTCAATCTGTAAGTCCGGAATGATTAACGATTTGGTAACAAAGTCAAAACTGACCTTTGCAAGGATTCAGATTTGAATAGAAATCTGTGGTCGGAAACGTCATGGGAAAGTAGTATGATTGGTACAAGAAACGAAGAGACACAAGACTGAGAGCATCTGGAATATTTATTGGTCAATGATATTTAATGTGTAGTAGTATATATGTTAAAATGTTATAAAAGATGTTGAAAGATTCCACCATTGCTAGCGATGCATGCGTTACACCGTTGGACCATGGATTGGCGGATTCACTCAAATACACCTGGATTTTGTTGGACGTCTGCAGGAGCCCAGTCGATTCTTAATACGGGTCCATGATATGGGGACAAGTAAGCTTGGGGTTGAAGCTCTTGCAAAAAGACGAGATAATCAGCAGATGTTAGTAAAAACATGTGGCCAAATTTAGTAAACATCCGGGGGGAGGGGTATCTGATAAGGGATTTACATCCCTTCTTCCCTGTAACCCGGCTAGAGGCATAGGAGGAACTAAATGATCAGAAGACATGATAAATTTCAATTATTTATTTATCACTATATTGAACTCAGACACAAATAATCCTCTAAATAGGATACATATGATCAGTCAGAGTAAGAAGGTGAGATAAGATGGCGTGGGGAGAATCTATCCGATCATACAAATCTACCCTTACGATAACTTAAACAAAGCTTGATTAATTTAGTACCATGCTAATAATTTAACTCTCTAACTTTCCTTGAAATAAAATCACAGTACCTGAACTCTTGTGATCTTCTTCTCCTTGCATTTATGTTAACACGGCTCCAACAGTTCAACTAAGCACTTCTTTAAGATTCCAACTTCTCGCTTCGTACACTGTTTGCGTATACGTTTTACTGCCGATTTACTAAGTTTCTCATCTATTCACTTCCCATCCAAGCTATCTTCACTTCACTAACCTTCAATTCTCATTTCACTAGCCTCAAACTCGCGAATACAGAATATATATATTAAACTTAATTTGCATAATCACGCTTCCTATTCTCGGAGAAAGTTGGTTGAAAAAAATGTTGGCCCAAAAGAAATCCCCAAGGGGTTAGTAGAAGGAACCGTATAGATCCGTCACAATGTTGATACCTTTCTTCGTGGTACAATCTTTCTGTTGTCCCAGCTTCTCCTTTTGCCAATCCATAAATTAGGTGCATATCTGTGCCAGTGTTCGTAAGACGTTTCATACTTCTCTGTGGGCAATGACAGCTCAAATGACTGCGATAATGCAGGTCTGTTTCCTCCAATACGCTTCTGAGCAACGCCACCTAGCACCGAACGAAGATGTTTCCGATCATGGGTTGCTATGCAAATCAGAATTCTTGTGATGTCACCTACATTCCCATGAAGTGTGTCCCAATAATCCTGGAATAGCCTATATATATATAATGTTATGTTATGTTAAAGGGGAATATAATGTTAAAAGGGGAATATAATGTTTTATAATGTTAAAGGGGAAGAGAGAAGAGGGAGGCCCCTGACTATCTGCACGGTGTTTTCCCTCAAAGTTGAGGTGGAACCGAGGCAAATCGTACTGTGACCTGTATGGTGCTCAAAGCTACGATTAACAACAGGCGTACAACTAGCCCTTTGCCGCGATGAATTTCATGGATCTTGATCTGACACCGTCAGTCTGTGGTGGCATTAACAACAACACACACCAAATAACTCTAATTCTAAATAAGTATAAATAGTAGTATAACCAGAGAGTATAGTAAGAAATAATTAGCCACTGTAGTACAATAGCAAACTCTTAGCCTCAGTGGCGTAATGGAGAAAATTTGGGCTTCTTTGCAAAGTCAAGTTTTGGGCCTCCAAGTTGGGTTTTACAAAGGGTAGGTAGCAGTCAGGCTTTTGGCCCCCTAGAGCCCCCCCCCCCGCTATCCGGGGGTGTATGTTGCGCCACTGCTTAGCCTTAGTAACTAAGAATGCAGGTTTAAACAATGTTTTGAGACCAGCCAACCTTCACCTGAAACTACTATTAATATGTTATTATTAGAAAATAAAGTACACTAATTCTATTATTAAATAAAATTATAATAGGAAAAATTTATTGAAGCTACTTACTTAATGTAGAAATTAAAAATATTAGATCATAAAGCAATATTAAAATAACTAAACATACCCCCACAACATATCGCCATTTTAGCTTTAACACTTCCCGCCAATAGTAATTATTTAGTGCAACATCTCTCTCGCATAAAAGTAAAAATTAGTAAATAATAGGATCAAGATCAATTTTAAATAAAACTTTATGTATATTTATATATGTATATATATATATATATATATATATATATATATATATATATATATATATATGCACAAATTGCTTTTTAAAATAAATCTACTGAAATAATATCCAGCATTTCGTGTTAATATGTAAAACAAGTTACAAATCTGAATCATGTACATTTTAAGGAAACTTAATATGGAAAACCCAGCAACATTTCTTCAAGATTTTTTCAGTCAGATACTTATGTTAAAAAATAGATAATAGTCTCTGATAAATGTTGTTCTTTTTAACCTTGAACTTCTATAAACTATAAATATCCTGATTCTTTCAACATCAAGGTCAATATCCTAATCATTACATAGCTAGATCTTTCAACATATTAATAGAACCATTTTGAAGAGATTGGCAGAGAGATAAAGGCAAGATATTTTAATTCTCCATCCAGGGTTTTGCAGAAATTTCTTTCAAGTAAGGCAATTCTTATTTTAATACTTAACGTGTGAAAAGTGGTAAAATCGTACATTCTCATATATCACACTTGTTGTCTTTCTTAGCCCCAAATGATGCCTCAATACCACTTTTTCCCGGTCTCATTTCTATTCATCAATACAGAAATCCATCAACTGACCTTAGTCTATGGAGGAAACATTTATCTTCATTCTGTACACGTAGAAAGGAAAAGAGGAAAATGAACAGATTTCTCACTTTCTTTCTACTTTGTTATTCAGAATTGTCACATTTGATTTCAATACTCATATTATATAAGAAAAGCCATTATTTACTACCTCTGAGGAAAATATTACTACTCCAATTTGTTTAGGATATTATGTAAAGTTTCCACTCCACAGTAAAATTCTTGAATTATTCAATGAAAAGGGCTTTTAATTACATCATTTAGGATATAAGAACACTTTTTAACATGACCATATTTATTAAATCTTTCTTAACACTATTCAGAATGTCTTACAGTTAGAATTTTAAAATATCTTAAAAATGAATGCCATTATGTATTTTTTCATGTTATAAATAGATATTTTGTTTAATGACTTATAAATTATTTATTTTACAAATGCCACACACTACAATAGCCCTTATGCCATTAGTGCACGTGCTCTTCAATATTTTTCGACAGTTGAATTAAGGCTTATTAGTGCAGGGTATACGACCGAATGTTCAGCTGTCATAGGCTGACCAGAGTCACATAGAGTACAGTCCGGTGAGTTGCCAATGCCAATTCTGTAGAGATGCGTTCTCAGACAGTCATGACCTGTCAAAAGTCTAAAATGGACTACAGCAGCTTTTCTAGGAGCCCCAGGGACTCAGGACGGGTCCTTGTTCAAGATTGTCCAGTTCTTATCCTTCGACATTTTCTCAACTTCCATTTTAAACTTATACTTAAAGGCCATGCTAGAAAAAAGCCTTAAGGAATGAAAGGTTGAACTCGTAGGTCTTTGGATCACAAGGGCTCCTTTCTTTGTAAGAAAGTCAGCATGCTCATTCCCAGCAATGTCACAATGAGCCGGTATCCACTGAAAAGAGATTTTGTGAGAAATGACTTATAAATAAAATGAGCTAATAACATATGATTGAATTATAGTTATTTTTTGCTTGCTATACGAGTACATAGGGATATTTTGAAGTACTGAAGAAGAAAAGTGAAGGTGGTGAAATGTTGTAGATTAAATGATAAGTATTCAGTCCGTTAAGAAATTATAAGGCTTCTTTATTTTTGAAAATTATGTGAATTAAATAAAGGTTTTAATTATAATTTAAACACATGACTAAAACATAAATATTTATTTTAATTAGGCTTCATAATTTGAATAGTAAATGGAATGATTAAGTTAAAAATTTTTAGAAATAAATAAGAAATCCCTATTAAATTATAAGAGCATGTCCTCCCCAAAATTGAAAATTAATATGATATTTGTCATCGAGTTTTCCTTATAAACCTCTAACACTATATTTCATTGAAATGTAACGATGTGGCTAAGTTCAACTTTTGAAATATATTGTCATTCTCTTACAATTGGTACTTTCAGTTCATCGTCAAACGAAAACTGTTTATTAATAACATTAACTTTGAGACATAATATGCACAAGTCCGACTGGGCCATGGCAAAACATTAGCTCTTTCTTTTAATTATCATTCCTGTGTGAATTTAAGTATATGGCAAAAAGAATAATCCTGCCAAAATCTCTAATTAGCACCGCCTAATAACGCATAAGATTATCACAAAGCATAGCTTGATATTGATCAGAATCTATACTTTCCGAAATTAGCTGTAAATCGCACAAGGATCATGAGTTAAGGCTTCCCAAGCCATTACTGATTCTTGTCGATTGAAGTATTATTTCGTCTCCATACTTATTCATACATACATACGACATTCCAAATATATTCATACATACGACATTCCAAAAATGTTCGTATCCATCGGTCCTTTGCAATAGTTTTGTAGCTATCAGGACCGTCAAGGTTAAAAAAATTTTCAATAGGCAATATAATCTATTTCCGCTCATTGTTCCATGTCAACACATTTTTAACTCTAACTATTTTTTGTTAAGATTTACTAACACTGTTATAACATAACATTTTTATCCCTTCTCTCTCTGACAATTCTTCACACAGCAGCATCGTCAAATAAATCATGGATAATACAATTAAAACTTTCACTTTTACCTTTTCAGATATTGCGTCCAAGAAAGCATAGCTTGTGCTTTATTATATAATGATTTTGAAGTAATTTTTTCAGATGATCTTATAATTTCTTAATAGGCTATTTAATTTTTTATAAAAATAAGTCGGTATTTTTAATAAAATTTAAGTTAATTTTTAAAACTGCAATTAGTACTGGAAGTGTTTCGCGATCATGTTTAAATACAGCACTAAAAAAATTGTGTCATCTCCTTCAGAAAAATAACGATTCGTTAGTGATTTTACAATTTAGTAACACACTGTGCATTAATGTCTTTACACACTCCTGAATCGTATTATGCGTTGCGAACTAAGTTAAGATATTTAAATAATCTAATGGATTAGTTACAGATGATCAAATTGTTGATTTTTTTGACAAATTACACAGATAACGATGTACAAATGCAAATAGAATTCAGCATAATGTATTCATAGATATATATTTAAAAAATACTTTAAGAATACTGAAGAAAATAAGGAATGTTAGCAATTTTAAATGAAGTTGGATACCAAAATAAGTTTTTCAAAATAGTGTTGAAAATATAATACTCAGATCGAATTATATTTAAATTTAAAGTTAAATAATAAAATATTGTACATATAAAATAATAACATATTTAAATTGAAAATTAATCTCCATGAATAGTTTTTATCCTTTTTATAATTAAAAATTTTGCGGTTATTCAGATGAAATTTTTATTCAATGAGAATAAGGTAAAATCAATTATTTTACTTACAACTATCAATATTCTAACTCTTAAATTTATTGCACAAGAGCTAAAAATACATAAATGCAAATATTTTGTTAAAAGTGCTCAGAGCTAAAAATTTTTATTGAAGTAGATTTCTAGTAATTATTAACAACATTTTACTTTTTATTTATTTTTTTATCATAAATAACGTAGAAAGAATGTTTCTTAAGCAAAAAATATAAATAAGATCCAACAGAAAAAAATTGTATCCCTCCGATTCTCTAATGTTTTTTTAAAAATATTTTCAATGTGTATCCTAAAAAACAATCTTTGTAGGTTTATTAAGCGTAAAAGAATCGAACACACACACTCACTATAACGATGTTTAAATATTGATGATTTTTTCTTCAAAGCTATTGAGGGTATTTTAAATAAATCTCCTAAAATATTCGAGAGAATAGAAACGCTTTAATATGTTCAAAAATATCTTGCTAAAATCATTAATAATTACCAGTATATGAGCAGTTTTATGACTTAGAATATATTTCAAACATTTCATGTACTTTCTAATTTCCTTTGCACGCTATCATTTTACAAAATAAATTGTTTTACGAGAAATAAATGGATAATACTTAGAAACTTTAAAAACTGAGTAATTATCGAGGAATTCTTTTGAATCCAAAGATAAAACACACAAAAGAGAAAATAACGATGCCAAGGAAAAATTATGTTAAAAGGTAATAACATTGAAATAAATATCCCAAATGAATTTTTCGAACCAAGAAGAAAGGTCAAAATGTGTATTTTTCTCTATTCACTTGAGAATCTAAGTCGCGGATCATTGACTGCGTTTCCTCATGGCTACTCATGGATGGTTTTTAACAGATTTCGACTAACGTGGTTTTATAACATAACAGCCATTTAATATCTTTCAAACGAGTTCTCATTTCACATTAAATGCCACATGATAGTTACGGCATCATTAACAGATTCTTCGATATTGTCACCGATTTTGATTTATTGAGTAGTTTCACTATAAAGAAACTAATAGATATTTGGTGTACCTGAATTGAACTTCAAAATTATTTCAAATTTAAGCAGTATTTATTTGAGTGTTGGAAAACTGATATTCTCTTATGTGATATAAATTAATATTTTATGTTCTCTGTGATACTCTTCAATCAAAAATATAAATTACATAAACAAAATTTTACTTGCTTGAATGGCAATTTGAATCAATAATTAAAAGTTTAAGAAATAAAGGAAAGAAAACCCCAGATAAATACATACATATATTTCACAGACCAAACGAAAGCTGGGATTTGATTACAGTAGTTATTTTCGAGATTGCTTTTAAGTTAGAAAAGATGAATCACGAAATTAATTCTTGAAAGTTAAGTATTAATTACAATTCGAATTAAGATTTAACATCTCAGAACATATGAAAACAGCCTCCTACAAAAAATACATATACTTCAGTAATTATATTTATGTGGATTAATACAATACTTTCAAACGTATTAATTTCATAAATTTTAATAACATTTCATTATTTGTCTCTTTATTTTCTTATTTTAATATTATCTCTAAGACAGTCGTCATAAACGACCAATAAAATTTAAGTTTTTACTGAGAAGTGAAGTTTGGGTATAATCGACAATATAGAAAAATTCAGAAACTTTATATCTTTAACTTCTGTTGGGGTCAAATTCGAAGAACTTTTATAGAAATCTGAGGATATTCTTTCTATCGTCATTATGTTATGTTAGTTTTTGCTTTTCTAATGGCGAATTTCATTAGAAATAACGTAACTCTTAACTC
This sequence comes from Trichonephila clavata, assembly GCA_019973975.1. NCBI lineage: Eukaryota > Metazoa > Arthropoda > Arachnida > Araneae > Nephilidae > Trichonephila > Trichonephila clavata. Next base: position 75,298 of record BMAO01014651.1, on the reverse strand, counting down.
ATTGAAAGTGACCTTGAAGAATTTTTAAAAGGAATTTTCTTTGAAAAATCACTTTTGAAATTTTTCTAGCATATTTTTATTTCTTCAGTTATTTTCCTTACAATTAATGCTGTTAAATTATTCTAGAGTTTTCTTGTACTTAATAATTTTTAGAGTAAATAATAAGATATATTGATGATTAATTACCTTGCTAAGAATGGTATTGTAGTCATTTTGGTTGGCGGATTTCTTAAAATTTTGTTACGTATTAGTTTGATATCCACTTTTTCACGAAACAGATTGAAAGCTCTAACAAATCTACATTGGTTTCAAAATTTTCGAATCTTCTATGTGATTTGAAACTCAAATAATTCAAAATCATCAAGGTTTTTCTCCCTTTCAAAAATTTCCCTCCTATTAAAACTAAAAAAATGTAAAGCAATTCAAAAGTTTCCTTTTTAAAAAAAACCCTGAAGTGTTTCAGTTCTTTCGTGGTTTTTCTTCCATTTTTAAAAAATGTGATTTTTTAACTAAATATCTGAATTGATAGTGCAAAATATGATTGTCTTAAGAGAAAATATGTTTCATTACAGAATCAGAATGCTTTTTATTTTGCTCAAAAACTGACAAGGCAGCTGACTTTACATATAATTATTTTTTTCTATTATAATCTAATTATTTGCAACAATTTACAATTAATTTTAAGGCATGAAGGAAATTAAAATTAAATTGAAAGATAATTATATTCTTCCTTTTATTTATTTATTTAAGCAAACAAAAATTTAGAACACAAAGAAAATATTTGATTAGAGCGAGCCTCATAAACAGTAAAGACAAAAACTGTGCAAGACCATGACCTTCAAATATGCTTTAAGCTTGGTTGCCCACTTTGACTACCAAATAGAACAAAATACAATTTAAAAGAGGAAATAAACAAGTGGTGATTCATGCTTTTTCACCGAAACAACATGGTAATGTTTACGGTAAATCCTTGATAATATATTTCCGTTAAAAAGTGCCGCATGTTTGACATAAGATCTGATATCATTTTGTGAATTTCTTACCTGACCGCAAAGCATCACCTTGTCTTTTTCGTTTCATAACTTTTTGCTACTGTTTTAGTATACTAATAAGGAGGATTAGTTTTCAAATTATCATGGATATCTCGTTTATGTCTCATGGTTGATTGGTTACCTTGTATGATAAATCAGATATTCGAAATATTTATTTTTTAAATCTGTCTTTAAAATAATTTTAAAAATAATAAATGTGACAAAATTTTCAAAATTTTTATTTCACTTTCAATGAATCACAACAATGCTTACTTTATGTGTTTGACTAAAAATAGTAATACTTGCGATAAAATGGTAACTATAAGAGAATTCATTCCGCATTTCTAAGACTATATTGCATTATAATTTGAAATATTATATAATATATTTTCGATTCATGAGTACAGTGAGAGAAATTTGAAACACAATGGGTATATTGCAAATATTATTACAAGATAAAAAGCAACTATATTAATTTATTAACAAGTGATTCCTTATCTTAATTGTTACCTCATTAAAAAGTGTTATTTTGTTGCTTTCACACTTTTTTCTAGGACAATAATAATAAGTCTATGCAATAAATCTGAATTTATAAATAGCGAAGTTGGTCTTTACCGATGAAATACTACTAGTGACTCAATTACATTGGCAAAATCCATTTAATTCTTGTTGCTAAACGTAAGGATAAGCGAATGGATTATTTTTTACAATAGATTAAAATGTTTTTGATAATATATCACGGATATATATAAAGGAACTTTTCTTAAAAAATATATTAAATTATTTTTCTATTTAATCCTTACCGCGCATTTGAAATATTGTTTTAATGTATTGCTGTTTAAGAGAAAACTGATCTGATCTTCCTGTATATAATTAAATGCATCATATTCTTAATAAATCTAAATATAATGTGATATTTAATATATTTGTAAAGTCAAAAATTAATACTCGGAGGCTGTATTCGACGTTGCACAGTCCTACCCTTTGTTTGTCTTTTAGTTTTACACATAGTCTATAATACACATAGGTGATTGGTAATCACTGTGCAGGGGAAATGCAGTTCTCCTGGTTACAACCATCTAACACCAACAACAGTGTTACAATTATGCAGAAAATTCGACATGAATAGAATAAATACTTCAATATTTACTATACAAAAATTCTTAGTAAATTTTAAATAAATATTTTAAATATAATCTAATACCTTAAATATAAAACGAGAATGTTTTTTGATACTATACTCTATAGCTCATACTTTTTAAAAGAGTATTTAAAATAAACGGTAAGTTGATGTTATAGATCTGATATGTGATTGTTTTCATGTTAAATGCATAAAAGCTACTTTTATTAAAATTGTTAAACTGATTAATTATTGGCTTTAAGTATCCTGTAAGGAATATTTCATTTAAGAATACTACGTATGTGTATTTGGGGATCCACGAAGTTTGCACTCAAAGAGTCAACGTGCAAAAAGAGGCTGGGAACCCCCTTGGTTTATTTAATAATGATTTTATTATAAATATATTTTTGCTATTACAGTAAAGTAATAGTAGAAATAAATTGCAGAAAGTTACGATAACCTTGAACCTTTTCGACCTCCTGTACTTCGTCAAATTAAAAAGACACATTTATCGAAACTAGTCCCTGGTGTAATCGGCAATTCAAACTTTAATAGATAACGACCATTGCTTATGTTGTTATATTTACGCTGATTTTTTCCATGATTTTGAAGGTTATTGGTTGTGATTTACATTGACGAATATTAATGTTGAAATCAACTTCCATTAAGTCAAGGTAGCTAAAATTTTTCACTTTATGATACATTCAGTGAGTAATATAGGAATTTTTCACTTAAATAAGTTTTATTTTTCCTAACTTTTAATGCATGTATTTTCAACGGAATTAAGGTAAATATTTTGGTCACAGTCAGAGAAAAATGTCAATTCTTTATAGCCTTGACAACGTAATTAACTCACCAATTTGTTTTTCGAAGGGAATATTTTTCTTCTCTAAGTTTTATCAGAAACTTAGGAAACACTTAAGTCCAAGGGCTTTAATGTGATAAATGTATCACTTATGCATTGGAGTCGAAGGAAAAATTACATATAGGTTATTTAAAATAACGCTGGAAATTCTAAAAATCGAAAAATTATCAAGTACAAGCAATTACAAAAATAAATGAATTGTACATGCTTCCAATATTTTTCAACCAATAAAACCAAATTTATAAAAATAAATTTGTGATTACTGTCAAGTTACTGAATGTTCATCTATAGAATTTAAAGAATTCAGAATTGTTTGTCATATGTAGTTCAATGATTAAAATCTAAAAGAGAATAAAATGAATTCATTAAAATATCCTTCTACTATTAAAATTAAATAAGTGATTAGGAATTATATATGTGATTAGTCTGCCATTTATTCAACTGCCTCAATATTATTTATATATAATCCAAATAGTGTTATACTGAATATTTTTTTAAATGGCAGAAGTAAAAATATAGAAATGGCTTAAAATATTCTTTTAATTGTTTTGAAAGCGATACTCTAAAAAATAAATTCCCAAACTTTAAAAAAATTCATGTTAATTTCTTTAATAATTTTGCAGATTTTATGCTTTGATTCCCACAACCACTACCACACACACATACAATACATAATACTCTGCAAAATGGATTTTCTAACTTTTCCCTCGGATTATAATATTTCATTTGTATAAAAGTTGGAACGTACCCTGAACTGAATTTGTAGACGAATTTTACATTTTGGAACACACACATCAATATAATTTTTTTCAAAGTTCATTAAAATTTATCATTAACTCAATATTCTTGTATAGGGCAGTCTAAAATCCTTGCGTCTTAAGAGAGTATAATTCATTTTTATCTAATCTAAGGAACTTTTGAATTCTGTTTAATTTTGTCAACGAAAGAGCTTTTAATCCAGAAATTCCTTTAACTTTAAAAAGTTTAATCATCACAAAGTATTTTCTGCTTATGATGGTAGCGTCCATTTGAAATTAAGGAGGTATAGTTATTATTTTTTTTATCTGATACAAACTTGTAGGAAACACTTAAAAGCTACATAATAGTTAAAATTTTACTGATATTTATTTTTTTGAAAAGGAATTTTGTGTTTCAATGATATTCTCTCTCTATTTCTCGGATTCCAAAAAATCATTTCAAACGTTATTGAATTGTATCCTCTATTACTTTAAAAATTATTATTATTAACATAATTCTAATAACATTTAGGAAATTCGTTATACTTTTTCCACAAAATTAGCAGCACTTTAAGAATAGATCATAGATTTAAATACAGGTAATTTTATTCATTTAGATAATATGTAATATATAATAGGTAATATACAGGTAACTAAAATTTGAACAACTCTTATAGTAAAAGATACATTTATTATCTAAATTTGTGGTAACGGAGATAACGGAGAGAAAAAACTCCCACAACACAATAAAATTGTGTGATTACTCAGTATTACCACAAAATCGTAAACAAATGTCCTAAATGATTGCTAAGGAATTCTGGTCTAGTATTTCAAATATGTGTGCCCATGTATGTACTTTTCTGAATGATCAGAATGTGTAATAATGTGCAATAAAAATTACGTAACTGAGATTGCACAAAATACGAACAACGGTTTTAATAAAAACCACAGAAAAAAATGAATTCGTTTTGGACCATTATGATTGCAACTCTGTTTATTTCTAATGATTTAATACATTTTGATGATTAAAAATTGTTAAGCTCCTTTTTATTCGAGAAATTTATTAAGAAATTTCGTTACGTTTAACATGAAATATACTAAGACTTATTTTTATTTCAAATTAGGTAATAATCCCTAGTTACATAATTCTCTTTGAAAAGAAAAATGAATTCATTTTGAATAATTTCAATTCATTTCATTTTTTGAATTCATTTTGAATGTAAATTCTTCGATTATTGTTCATTTTGAGGCTTTCGTAGATATTTTGATGTAAAAAAAAAGATATTTTTATGAATTCAGCTTGTATTTTCTGGTTCAACCTATTATTTTGATCTGTAGCAGGAAAAGAGATTAATTATCTTTTGAAATAGATTAATACAAGCTGTCCTTTTTCCTTTTCAAGCGTCTTATCCTGTTACGCCCTGGGTATTTCTAATCGAAAGCTCTTCCTTACAATAGAATCTAATTTTTTTTAAAAAAAATATATATATATATAAATCTGCTCTTTCCCAATTGATTGCAAGTTCAAGGTTTTTTCCCACTGGTACGAACCCATCGTGTCAGACTTTTATCAAAATGTTTGGATTTTACAGCAACAATCTTCTCGGGGTCTTGTCACTAATATTAAATGAATTTTTGGAAATAGGTCAAGTAAAATCATTAATTATCTGACATGAATTCCAATCAATCACTTCACTTGATGTATTTATTTGAAGGATGAGTGGTAATTTTCTCTACCGAACCGCCAAGTATGTAGTAGTCAAGCTGTTTTGTAATTGTAGGATATGAAAGTTAAATGAAGAAATAGTATTTAGGGTAAAAAAATTTAAAAAAACTGAAGTGGTCCTGAAATCATCTCATCTTGAGACAATAGATAATGGAAAGAAGCACCGAGGACAAGCCATCCAATAGTTTCTTTCTAAGCGAATTACAAGCACCTAAAATTTAATGAACAAATTGGTCACGAAATACGGAAGCTACATTTGACGTACGAACCTTTTGAAGGCCCCTTGTAACATAAATGATCCTTTTCTAATTCAATCAAAGCAATTTGATTCACTCTTTCTGTTTCAATCATAGTAATCTGATTTAATCTTTCTGCTTCAATCAACTCAATTTAAGCTTAACATTTTCTTTATAGATGGTTAAAAAATCAAGGCTTTATGTGCGGTAAGTTTCTTTTTTTAAAATTTAATACGAAGAAATGGCGCATTATTTGTTATTATAAAGCTTTATTGGCGCATTATTTGTTATTATATGTTATTAAAAGCTTTCTAGGGAATAAGAGAGGAAAAAATTTCTTGGGTATTGGAGACATCGCCAATATTGTGTGTTTCTAGTTATTAATCCTTATAATTTACTCTGAATGAATTTTATTCTGAAAAAACCACGAAAGAGTGCAAACATTTTACAAGATGCATGCTTGACTGAATAATTTTGATTACTAATTAGATTCATTTTTTCATTTGTTTTTATAGGAAATCGATATCAATTTTGAACCAAGCATTTGATGAAAACCTTTTATTTCCGGGAGCAGTTTTAATTCGAAACTACCAATACTGATAAATTTCAAATATATTTAGAAATGTCAATACAGATATATTACAGTGATATTTTCTTCTTACAACAAAAGACTTAAGTTAAATGATTATACCTCTCTTTTGTTATCACATAAATAATGTTAATTTACACCTTGCAAGTAAGGTTCTTTGAAATAGAATAATAATATTTGTCTTATTGAATTAACGTTGCATGGCGGTTTGTTTGTATAACTAACCTTCTAATTTTGAGAAAATATTAAATGAATAAGTGAGAATATAATTTTAAACAATACATTCAATCTCCTAAATTTTAAACCCCACTGAGAAAAAGCTTTTAGAACTTTTTAACGCAACATATTCTCATCTTCTAAGTGTTGATTTTAGGCATTAACAACTAATATATTTCTGAGAAAGTAAATCAAAAAGTTGCCTTTAAGTGTTAAAAACTACAATTTACTGTTAAAACATACTTCTTATTGGAGGTTTTGCTACAATGGTTATAAGAGAAAATAAATAGATCAACGTGATAAAGTTTTCTTAGGTAAATGTTTATTAAATTCAATATTCTTGTGAAAGATGATAATTTTCAAAGTTAATAAAAAATTATCATAAATAGTTTCAATACAAGTAGCTCATTTCAAAAATTCAACAACAAAAAATGAGTCTGAAAAAAAATGTTTTTTTATCTAACAGGATGTAGTTAATATACTATTTTCGAAGATTTATGAAGGGAGGATTTCAAAGGTTACTTTAAGCCCATGATACTTCAGAACGAATTAGAGAATAAAATTAACATCAGATCATTGACTTAAATCAAAATTATTTCTATATTGGAGCTTGCAAAAGCCTTTACAGAATGCTATTTATAAAGATCTATTTTTAAACAAAAACCACATTAAATATATAGGTATATTTTAAATACTCATTTACAAATATTTCACCGGTAATTTAAAACGCTAAATTTTTATCTAAGAAAATTTAAACTTCATGGTTTATTAAAGCGAGTGGATTATCACTTTCATATCATACATACATATAAGTGATACGGGTGTTTTGAAAGATAAGTTTAAAAGCTATGTTGATGCACTCAAAATGTTATACAGTATATTAAAGGAAAAAAACGTATCGAAACTAGAAAGGAACAAAATAAAAGTTAGTTCATTATTTTAATACTAGCTGAACAAATTTATAAACGTTTAGATACTGAACAATTAATTACAAATTTAATGAAAACAAAAACATTCATCAGCATCTAGATAAAAGTTAAAATTCTTTTTGTTTAACACTCAGAAATTCAAGTTTTTTTAAAAAGCTTCTACATGAATGAAATTGAAGTTTTATATCGATAAAATATTAAGAAAGTAAGAATTTTGATTAACATTATTCGAAAAAAGAGAATAAAGGAAAGAAAGGAAAGTAAAAGTAAAAAAAGAGGGGTATATGAGGGAAAACACAAATTGTAAACTGAAAAAAAAAAAGAAAACTTCTTATAAATGATCCTTTTCACATTTAAAATCGTTAGGTCACCGAAGTTCAGACAACTTTGCAAAGAAAAAATTGAGCATAGCTCAGAAAAAACCCAACTTAAATTCAGATATATATAAAGGAATGATGCCATCTATGCTTTTACAAAAGAAAACCAGGAAGTTAAATAAAATATTTAAATGCTCAGTAGTACATTACGTAATTTGTCATTTGTGTGTTACCTTTTTTGCTACTTTAGTTTAATATTTCTTGCTGGCTGTCAATTGTACATTTAATTCAGCACTTTATAAAATTTAGCAAAACATTAATACATTGAACTTATAAAATGTAATTTGATACCAACTAAAATAGATAAAGAGGGATAATTTTTAGTTTACTCTTTAGATTTTTTTTATTTTACTTATTTGTACAGAACATACGTGCAATACCTGAAATGCTTTGTTTATTGACAGTTTAGAAATGGAAGCGATTGTTTCGAAGTTTAATATGTGACTTGGAAATCCCCGTTACTTATCTTTTTTCGGTAGAAACTCATTATCATTTTAATTTGTGTTAAGAAATGTCGAGAATTGTGGCTAGTTCCGGCTCTTTAAAATGACCTTGAATGGAAGGATACTTTTCTTCTGAGGGTCAGGTCGGGAATGATTGACCTATTGAGGCGGCAGCGCGTGTATTCTAGACGTGATGTCATCGCAATGATTGGCCTATTGACGGCAGCCGCGCTTATATTCTACACTTCGTGATGTCAACGTTCATTGCGCATGTAACGCCACGCAACTTCTGTTCAAACTTTTCTCCAGTTATTTTTAAAAAATAAATAAAATAGACGGAAAAAAAGAAAAAGAAGAAAAAAAGAAAAAGAAGGGGGGGGGGAGAAAAAGTCATGGTGTGAGTGGAGTGAGATAAGCAGAGCATTCAGCCGGCTTGCGTACAATACCCGTTTGTGAAGTTCTATTGAGTGAAGCGGGCTCATTGTTCAAGAGACGAGCGACCGACTCACATGGTTTTGTCCGTCCCACAATCTCACTCTCTCTCTCTCACTCTCCATCAATCTTAACTAACTCCTTGCCACACAGCCACTGGTTGACTCTCCTCTTCCCGATTGCTGATATATGGGACAATGATGGAAAGCTCTCGCTACGGATCAACGACACTGCAAATGTCAGTGGTTTGGGAAAATGGATGCTGGATCGAACCTCATTATTATCTGAGGAAATAGTTTCTTTGAGAGGGAAATCCCACTTCTACACTTGTTTGTTCACTAGGGGTCAAGTTTCCTAACTATTGGTTTTTAGCAGAACTGACCTGTTGCGCGATGTATCTTTAAGTCGGAAAACCACCGGATGTGATGATCTTTGTTGTCAAGGCAACAAAGCGGTGTACCGCAACTTGTTAGGTTTATAAATGCATTTACTTTAGAAGATAGAATAGTCGCTTCCAAAACAGTCGAATGCGCTTAACTCTTAATCAATCCAAAACTATCGCACATGAGTTTCGAATAACAATAGCCGCTGATTAAAAAAGCTATAAATATAACTTTAGAACTGGAATTTCAAGTGAAGATAATTTGGCGTGGAAACTACACTGAATGTTTTGAGATTTATCTCAGTTCTGCATTAATGATAAAGAAGACCGAAGTAAAGCTGCGAGCTGATTGAAAAAAGGAGAAACTTAGTGCTCAAGAACTGGAACTTCGAGGAAGCTCGAGATACGGAAGAAGAATTACCAGTGAAAAATTAGTCTTATTCCCCCCCCCCCCTGAAGTGTAAGAACGGTGCGTGAAAAGAATATTTAATTGTCCTGTTAAGACTTCGAGTGAAAGTTTCGGAATTTTAGAGCTGAAGTTATATTGCAGCCGATGCTTATTTGGATTACGGCGCCCTCTGCCGCCATAGGTGAGTTTGATTTAATAATTCAATTTGTGTATTGAAATGTTGTAAAAAATTCTAATATGTATTATAAAATATAAAAAATGGCATTCATTTTTATTCTTATTCGATATAGGGATTGATAAATTTCCAAATCTCATTTAAGATATACTTTTCCACTTGTTTTTAGTAGAACGAATTATTTTTATGTTTTGAAACATAAAAGAAAACTTATTTTGAATCTCAATTTGAGTTAAATTTTTATATAGAAATAAAATTTTGATTGTAGTTTTGTCTTTTAAAAACAATTTTAGCTAAAAATTTTAATGCTAAGTAATTTTAAAAAGGCTTTATCTGAAAGTGAAATAACGTAAAAAGTACGCAAAAGCAAAAGAAAATCAAAATATATTGTTATTAATTTTTTTTAATTGACTCCAACTGTGATTTTCACTCTAAAGATTCAAGCAGCAGCTACCTATTTTTGATAGGTAACATAATCGAAACGTCTGAAGGAATTACTATTTTTTTTTTTTACTTCCTATAACTTTTTCATTGGTAGACTAAACACTTAATGAAATTTAGAGAATTCTACTTCTGGCATTTATTTTGATGAAACATAATTATGAAATCGAGGATCAACAAAATAAGCACTACGTATCAAATCTGCTGCCGAATATTACTTTTTCCGCTTGTGCTTTAAGTTTAGAATGTTATGTAACCTGAATTGACTCTCTGTACTTCTCTTAAATGCATAAAATGGTTTTTCTGATTGAAAAATTATAAACATTTTCATAATTTTTTAAAAAAATGTCCGGTGCACGTATTTTTATTATCGAAAGAAAATTACTTGAAAGTGTCGAAAATGTTTTCGTCATGTTGTTTTTCTTTAATAACGTAAATAATGAAAAAAAAGTTTTAAAATTATTTTTATATCTAGGTCTGTAAAACATTTACCAGTAAAGAATAAAATCAGTATCAATGAACATTTTTTTAACAGAAACCTTATATATATATATATATTCTTTAAATATTTATAAAAATAAAGTGAAAGTATACGCTGTAATTCTGGGAGAATTACAACGTACAAATGTTCCGTGATATTTATAAACTTTGAATAATAACTTTTTGAACGAAGTATTTGCAAAGTCTTTTTGATAAATATAAAAATAATATTAGCAAAGGACAATAACGAACAATTAAAAACAAAGAAAATTTCAACAAATTTCTACAAAGTACACTATGCATATCAATAATGTTTAATGAATTTAAAATAATTGATTTCAATATCTGCATTTTAGGCAAAATATTATGATTCGAACTATTTTCTTTGAGATATGAATAATCTCACCTTAGAATGCTTTAAGTCTTTTGAAGAATCTGTCTTCAGGTAATACTTTTTCAGCGATTGAATCATATTATCAGAGATAAAACCTTAAAGAAAACATAGAATATGTATTTTTCAAATAGCTTGAAAAATATTTAACAAATTTTTAATATTTAAGTAAAATATATTATATTTGGAAGTACTTGTTAGTAGCAGAAAGTGACTGCAAATATGAAACTGTTCTAATCAATGAATTGTTCCACTTCCTTTCATGGTGCATTAGACCTAGTGAACTATAGATCTAGATGACTAATTGCTCTCGTAATTTGCTTCCTGCAACACTCACGCTTCTCTATGCTTTCGCCTACTTCCTGTAGAAACAAAAGTATCCAGGGTCAATACTTCTGATATGGTGGGGAGTGCCATTCACGCCTTTTGTTTTGGGTCAGCGACTTTCCCCGGTAGTGAAAAGAATCCATCCATAGTTGGTGAACCCTGAATGCTATTGATGACACGACATTTACTGTTTTATAATAGAGCTGGGGAAAGGTAAATAATATAAAAGTTTGGGATGGACACATTCAGCTCAGGTTGGATTTTAATGAGTTGAATGCATATGAATACATTGCAGAAACATTGTATATTAAATTCAACAAACTAAAAGATTGAATTTATTGGAATAACTAAACTCTTTTCTTTGGAACTACTGAATTTTAAAAATAAATCTAATAACCAAATTTAATAAATTTAGGGTGTTTTTTTTTACAAAACTGGAATTAAAAAGGAATTTTGCTTTGGTCAAAATTTGGACTCAGTCCCCTTTCACAAAAACGCTACTTTAAAAAAGCTAATCTGAAGTTCGTAATTTTTTTTATTGATTTATTTTTTTAATTTTTAGAAATAAAAGTTCTCAGAGTGTGTGAAAGCAGTTAATAATAATATAATAATAGTTTCTTCGTATACTTTCTTTCTCTCTTCACATAAATATATACGTAAGAGAAAAATTATTCTTATTTTTTTGTATCGGGTCTTCATTGTCATATCATTACTTCTTTCTGTATCAAAAACGACACATGAATTGAGTTTTGTATTAGAACAAAAATTAAGTAATAGATTTTTCAAATTTTGAACTAAACCAATTTCGGTTCTGATTTGGATTTCCTTCAAAATTCCTTTCTTCAAGTGTGAGTTGCCTTTTCTACTTTGTCAATAACAATCATTTTGAAAATGTATTATCATTTTATAATCGTTATATAAGATCCAAGAAAAGAATTTAAACAGTCTTACATAGTTGAATATAAAAGTAGAATTCCTTCATAAAGACACATTTGACCTTTCCCCTTAACCATTTAATTTATGGTACATACTGTTTTAGCATACGCTCCGATGCTTTTCGAGAAGCAGTCTTTTGTGAAATTTTACGCAGTTTAAAACTCTATCGGTCACAAGTCTGTTATAACGCCATACATCAAAACAGTTCGTTGGATGTCAAATGAGTACGAATAACATTTGAAAAACGAATTCTATTACAGACAAAACAAAGCACAAACATTACTATACTGAGAAGTTGGCCGTTAGAAAATACAATAGTCGGCGAGTTCATTTATTATTATTTTGTAGCTGAAGACTTAAAATGGTTGAATATACAATATTCTATAAATCCGAAACTGAGCAATTTGTTAGTAAACTGCTAGAAATTTTATTGAGTTGCATTGCATTTGTACATAAAACAATAATACAATAAAACAGTAGTTTTTAAACGCCTTACAATCAATTTGGTTTTCCCTACGACCTTCTTCTTGATGTTGGAATATTAAGTTAGATTTTTATTGAATTTCGTCTCAATTGTTTTCGTCGGCTTATGTGTAGAGCTTGCAATTAAAATTCGACAGTGTGTGTGTCTCATGTATATAAATTTCTATTGTATTATTCACTTAAGAATTTTTCCTGGAAATTTATTGGATGGTTATGTTACTCAAACAACTTCAAACAATATTACAAATTTCTTGAAACCATTACTCGTCAAAATAAACTAAAAACGCCTAATGTTAGAAGCGTTCAAAATTTAGTTATTAGTCACATAACGCGTAATATAAATGTGTGTATTATAGCTTTTATACCTTCTTAAAACTATTTAACATTCTTTATTTTATTCACAAGTAAAAAATTGATCTATGTCGCCCATTTCATATATACCTCACGTAATATCTTCGATCATTTATGACTGAAACAACAAGAATGTTCTGAAAACTTTTATAAACTAATTTTACTTAAAAATCTTTCTGCAATTCTTGTCATTTCAAAATAATAATAATTTTTATTTTTCAACAATGCATCCCGTTTCTGTTTTAAAATGTTTAGTTTCCAGACAATCTAAGTATTTATGTATATGCAGTATTTCCCGAATTCTTGAGGAAAAAAATGTTTGAAAGAAATCATCACCAGCAAAGCGTACCATCATTTTCGGGCGCAAATTACTCGCTTCGATGGAACATTAAGGAAAATATTAAGGCAAGCATATCTTTATTTTATCCATTTCCAGCGCTGGGCTATAAGAGATTGTCAAATTGGTCGAGAAGATTATTTTACTGGAAGATTTCGATTTTGTCCTTGGAGAAATCGTTTTAGAAATATTACGATTTCTGATAACCTCAAGTTTTGAAGGTGTTGAAACTTTTGATTGAGTGCTTCTTAGACAAAGGTATTAAAGTTCTAGAGGATAAAATAGAGAAGCCCTTTATTCACTATTGGTTTCTTATGTGATAGAAGGTTATATACCAAACGAAATCACTTGTTAGCTCTTACTTTTAACAGTGAAAGAGAGACTGTGGTGAAATGACACTTATAAAATTGGAAAAAATAGTATTAATTGGAGAGCGGCAAATAAGATAAACCAGATGAGAACAATTATAACCCCCATGGAGTTATTATCACATTCAGAGTTTTGGGTGAATTCCATCTAATTCTTAGTTTAGTTTTGGAACTGTAAAGGATACAAAATCTCTTTTTCTAGCTCTTTCCCTTATTAGATAGTTACTTACTTAGAGCATTCTACGATTGGTAAGGATCTTTCAAAAACTTTTTTTGACTAAAAACATTTGTTTTTGTTATTTTTGGAAAGAAAGGTTTTGTAAATAACGATAAAAATATTAAAAATAAGCAAATAAAAGATTTTTTAAAAATTTTTTAGCAGCTTCGAATTGTAAAACTAAAAAAAAGCATGTCAGGTCTTTTAGCAATTTTCACTCATAATACAGTTGACTCTCGCTAATTCGAACTTTTGATAATGTGAACCTCTCAGCCCCTCGATAAACTCTTAGTATTTTGAACTAAAACAATACGTTTTGGTGATATTTTGAAGTAAAATCTGTGGCTGGCCAGACTACAACACGCAACAATTCGAAGTTACCTTATAAACTCTCGGCAATTCGAACACTTACTATCTATAGGAAACAGGTTGTAGCTTACATGTTTGTATTGTATTCCCTCTTCGTGTCGCCCCTGTAACGTAGTCCCTTTGATGACCATCTGTCTGCTACCCCTTCCTTGTGTTTCCCGGTTCCTCAGGCGAAAAGATACTTTTATTGCTTTTCTTCTTCTAGTGGACAGTTCCGCACCTGTTGTCAGCCGTCCATATCTTCCGTTTAACACATGACTTTGCTACTCATGTGTTCAGAAAGGATGGTCTGCTATTCTGACACGTAGGATTGTGTTTTTGTTATGACTGACATAACTATTTATGGTTCATCTGCGTGACTTATAGCATGTGGCATCAAATGGGGCATGAGTGGCACTGGGCCCTGCCTTGAAGAACCAATGGTGTTGGGGACAGTGTCTGAGGGAACCGGGTGCGAAACTATTTCATTTCCAATGAGGAATGAAAGAGATTTTGGTGGGTCATTAAAGAAAATTACTACATAAATGAATTATTTTAATACATAACTTTTAACTTCTGTACAACATTTATACTCTATAATATGTACTTTTTAAAAATATTTTAAAGTAATTTTATACCTATGTACAATCGTTGTTTTATTACATAGTTTAAAATTTAAATGTGTTAGAAAAAAAATCGGATGTATATTCTTACCCTCTTAATAATTCGAAAACTTAATAATTCTAAGTTTTTCATCGGTCCCTTCAACTTCGAATTATCGAGAGTCGACTGTATTTCCAACATAGGATCTTATTTTCGAGTATAACCTGAAGAAACAATAGATACTCTTTCATGATTCAGTTATGACTTGATATTCAATTGATAAATGATAGATCTTGATTTTATTTAAGTTAATGAAAATATTATAATGTTATGAAGTAATTATTACTGATATTTTTTTTATAATTAATACCAGAAAAGATGGGAGTTAGAATCTTATTCCAAGTTAATTTTGAAATATATTCTAATAATGGTATTTTGTGTATAATAATACTAGACTAATTTCACATATCTCCAAAGGGAATACATTTCTTAAGTATTTTAAACTTTCAAAAATTATGGTTTTGCTGTTAACTTCTTGGAAAAAAATGTATTAAAAATGAATTTTGAAAAAACTTTGCTGTTTAATTTTTTATTAACTTAATGAAACATTATTGTACCATTTTGTTATATTACCATCATAAATATATGGTCACATAATTGTAAAAAAAATAATACGTTTCTTATCTTTTGGTATAAATAATATTTTTAATACAAATATTTTTTTAAAATTATACTTTAACAATATTTGAAAACAATAGGTTATAAAACATTGGCAAACGAATGAAGTTCACTGCAATGTTACTTACTGGAGCGTTATTGATTTTAAATTTTCCTGTTAGATTGTATGTCACCCACTGTTATTTGTTATCAGCTTTTTTTGTTGTAAAAAGTAATTTTACTTTTAATTTTTTTATTATTTATATGTTGTTGTTATTTATACCACACTATAGACATTAACTTCAGATTGAGGCCCACAAAATTCCTCGTAGCAAAGAAGGCTAAATTACGTCTGTCGTTTGGCACAGATGACAGTATGATTTCGCTCTAATTATTGATATAAAATATGTTTTTTTCAGTTTCAGAACTCTTCGCTAGATCAATAATTATTTTTAAATTTAAACAATCTATGAACTATTTCCAAATTTAAAAGATCTAATATATCCCCTAAGACAGTTCTTATACATTAAATTTATAAATATTTTCAGAGTAAATGAAGATAGTAAATGAACGAATGTGTGATTATTTATATACGTATGATGTTTTATTTTTATAGTATTAAATACTTTTTTCAAACAAGAGAGATATGCATGGAGTTCAATGACGCTTTAAAACTTTTAAGAAATAATAAAGTAGATACTCACACAAATATAAAATTTTAGACTCAAATTTTATTATAATTTCTGTAAATATCACTATAAAAATCCTTTGATTATATATTAATTTACTATTTTTTTAAATTCAAATTTGTTTTTAAATAATAAAGAGGCATTTGTTTTGAACTTAAGAATCATAAATGTTAAAAGTATCTTACAGTAATTATAAAAACCTTGAAGTCACAAGAAAAAATAGACATGTTTTCATTGTTACTTTGCTTTTTCTGTTATTCCTGTGAATACTTTTGTGTTTCTCACCCTAGACTGAACTTGCTATGTTGCGGTACAACTTGTGTTTTAGTACAATCTTACTCGACAGAACAGACTTCAATCTATTTCAGTCTAACATTTTCAAAACTATGCTTAGAAAAACAGGGTTGAAAATAATGAAAATTTTTACAGATGACATTACAGGTAACGTTAAAAGAAATGAGAAGAGAATTGACCTTTTTGTTATATTCGACTAACTCTTGTCATCTTTTTAAAGTAATTGATTTCTTTTTTTTGGGGGGGGGGGTCGTAATTTTTTGTACCAAAAAAGAAAAAGGAATACACAATTATGATAGTATGCAGTTTTTTGGTACTTTATTAAGTTGAATCAAAAAATATCATTTAACGAGAAGTTATTATACGATGTTATATATGCGAATGAGAGAGATATTTCTTAAGATTTATATATATATAATTGATAAACACACTATCCAATATTTGTGCACCTTATGAATAGGATAAAAGAATTGATTATATTTAAATTGTTTAGGATTAATTTGTGGGAATGAATATGTGTGAAGAATATTTCATTTACTCAACCAAATAAACTAAAAATGATTTATTATGTGTTGGCAAATGATGAAAATTTATTTGAAATAACTTACATGTTTTTATATTTATTCCTGATGGCGCAAATGATTAGTCATTGAGAATTAAGAAATGAAAAATTCTAAGCATTTTTGGTTGATTAAATTAAATCTTAAAATTTCCGAAACTGTTTAATGCTGAATTGTTGAGATCAATAAATCTGAACTACCTGACGAATCAGAGACATTTTACAGTACTAAAACTAGGAAACTACTGTTTGTACATAGTCACAATTGTAAAAATAAATTATTCTACAATAACATATAAAATTTTAATATATTTTGTATAATATTTAAAAAAATATTTCTCATTTAAGAGGTTAATATTATTTTAAAGGTACTTCCACCAATTAAAAGGAAATTTGAACATTTCTTTTTAAATAATTTTCTCAAAATTTTCATGTATTATTCTTTTTACTTTTCATTTTCCTTTCTCGAAATTATTTAAAATGTACTTATTATTTTGTGTTTTATTTTTATTAACATATCATTTGTGTATAAAATGTTGTGGACCACACCCAAATTTATTGCTTCAGTACAACTTCTGTCTATTTTTTCATAAACGGTTTCCGAAGAAGTTTCAGAGTATGAGTCACAATATATTAAGAGTTCTACGGGAGTGTTACTTCTTATTCGTCTGAGCGAACTTTTTTTTCACTTTTTCTATCTTGAATTGTTTTACATACGTAAGGGTATCACTTGCCAAAAAGAACATTCCTTACAACTGGATTTTTCATTAAAAATAATACTTTTATATTTTCATTACATATCTTTGATTGTTTACTTTCATTTTCCCTTTTTTTATAACTTAAGTTTTCTCCGTAATATAGAAACAATATTAGTATTATCCGAATTGTAACAAATTCCATAAATCTGGAATCCCAGCTGTCTTATTTGTATGTAAACGATAGCTTTTATTTTTGATAAATTCTTTTTAAATGATTCACGTCACTTATGCCTACTTTAAAATGACCATGAACTTGAAAGCTTTACTTAGGCTGAGAAACTTCCTTATTCCTAAGCGAAACGTGATATACGTTGTGAAATGCTTTTCAATGCATACGGCGTAGCGACAATTTTTCTCTTGATGTTGTGAAACATCTTCTAGATTTAGAAATCTCTCTTCTGTGGTTTTTGTTTACTATCAGTTATTCTTATTTAAACAAGCAGTAGGAACGAGTTATGTAATGAATGATTGTGACGACGAAATGATTTCATTTTTAAAGTAACGTAGCTAATACATTATTGTAATTTTCAAGTGAGCGGGAGTAAGAATTCATACAGATCAATTAACAATATAATTTTACTCGGTAAGAACTCAGTGTAAGAAAAAATTAAATTAGCTTCTCTGAAAATGTAATAGCTCATAAACTAATTTTTGCACGATACTTTTTGTTATGTATCATTGTTGATTCCCTCCAGGTATCTCTTATTTTTGCTTTCGAAGTGATATTGAAGTTATAACTTTTCATGTATGTATTTTCCCTTTCACGCATTTAACGTTACCTAGATTTCTATCCTTAATTTTTTCAATACATTTCTCATTTAAATATTTTCTACAAGGATAATAATACAAATTTTACATAAAAAAAGTTTCAAATATTTGATAAGTAATCAAAGAGACTATTAAATTTGACTATTAATATTAAGATATGTCTAAAAACTTGTGAATGATTTTCTTATGCGTATAATTTAGTTTTATGACCTTAAAAATTTTTGTAGAAATTACCCCTCACTATATATATTTTTAATCGACAGACAAAAAAATTTAAGCCGAACTTTCAACAACTTTAAGTATTAGGAATCTGAGAAAAGAAAATCGTAAGGAGATTAATTAACTTATTTGTAACACAAACTTTTGAGCTTAAAATCTATATATGTCTATATTATTGAGGCTATCCAATTATTATTAAATTAAATTCCATAAAATGCTGTGGACTTAAGATATATTTCATGTAAAAAGTCTTCATAACCAGCTTCAAAATCTAGTGAAAGTTTTTTAATTATGGCTATTTATCTGTACCATGATTAATGTTAACAAACATTTTAAAATCTTAATATTACTTTAAAATTAATAAAATGATGTATTTTGTTCTTAGAAGATGGAATTGCTTCAGTTGAAAAGTAAACAATGAGAGTGAATGAAAAATGCTCAGGAACACTAACTTAAAACTTTCTAAACCAACAAAAATATGTTAGTTTTTCACAATTTTTTAAAGTTTCCAGATTGCATGTTCTGAGCTAGTTCCAAATATATCGCATTAACTTTGCTCATTTTTTTAAAAAAGGAATTTGGGTGTATTCATATAAAAAAAAGCAATATGTTAAAATAATATATTTATCTAAAAATCATTCAACATAAAATAGCAAAAACGTTGTGTTGATCTTATTTCATCATAAGAAATGGTTTCTAAATGGAATTAAAGCACACACACACGTGCATGCACGAATACGTAGGTTTTTCCCTTTATATATGCATAAGTCTTTTGTAACTTTGATGCATATGAAATGTACTTTTGATTCGATAATCCACAAACAAACTATTTTTTAGTTATTTCTGAAAATGTCTACGCATATTTAAAATGATACAAAAATTAATTTTAAAGTTGCACATTCTAAAATCTAAATTTAAAAAAAATACTTTCCCTAAACATTTTTATTTTGCTTTGCATTGGAATTGTATTTGATGTGTCATTTATTATGAATTAAATTTATATAGGTTTGACAAAATGTATTAAAGATATTCTTTATTTTTACAGGTATCCTTGCGTTACTTATTTTATTGAGTACCGCTCCAACTAAAGGATATCCAATCACTACGCTTTCTGATGAGACAACGACAATCACTTCCACTGAAGGTGATGACTCTCAGAGTTTGAAGATCAGAGATTTGCCATTTGCATCTTTTATTGCAAATCCTTGTAGTCCTGGTACTAGTAGGAGCACAGATAGAAACCGCTCTAAGGCACAACGTCAGAGTTTTTCGATCACCTTCTTTCAATACATGAAGAATTACGGCACATTGTATAAGCAAGACGCTTTGAAAGTGATCAATTCTGTAAGTACACTAAAAATCCATTTTTTAATCAAGTTTTATATATTAATTTTAAAAGAAATAGATTTATCATAAAATTTTGAAAATACGGTTTCATTTTCTTAATCTCAAAATCTTAAGAACTTAGCAGGGAATTTATAACCGAGATTATACATATATATTGGTAAATTAAATTTTTATGGAAAGTCAAATATACAAAAAACGCTATATTGGATATACGTGAAGGTAAGTTCAAATCACATTTAAAGAAAAAGGGGCTTTTATGATGTACATGTTCTTCGAAATAAGAACGGATGATCGGTATATTGAGGTATTATGTTTTTTACAGAAATTTATTTCATACAACACACACTGATGATTAATTCAAGATAAATTAATTAAAACATATTTTATACCCTTGCTATTTACCCCCCCCCCATTTCTAAAAGTATTACATTATAACTAGTTAAAATAGGGGTTTAATTCTGTATTGAGTTTTAAAAAAAAAGGTATTTTCTTTTACTAAAGCATTTTAAGTGAATATTTTAACTGTGAGATAATATTCAATTGTATCATGTTAAAAAAACATGATAAAGGAATTTGAAATGAAAATAGTACAGGAATTCAGTCAAATTTGAGAAGAAAAAATTCGCCTTTCATAAACTCAAAATTTAGGTTTGAATCATTTTATTCTAAGCAAAATATTTTATGTTCACATAATTCTGTTTAATATTAATGTTATTTAAATTATAATAAATTTCATACTTTTTTTTAAGTAAAAAGTACTGCATCTACATCTGGATTGTTAAGAAACGTATTTAATTGTATTCTGTAGTCTCATGTATTGTTTGGCATGTTCATTTATCAAATGAGTTTTATCAACTACAAACGATAGTTTTGAACAAAGAAAAAAAAATAAAATTCAGGTACTTTTAAATTTTTTGTCGCTTATTTGAGAAGTACTTTGAGGACTTTGAGAAGTAAATGATAAAAATTATTCTAAAATTATAAATCGAAACATTATTCCATGCTTTGCAATCCTCATCTTAAAGCAATTTTCCTGTGCCATTTCTGTCCGTTTTTTCTAGCAAGAAAGATAAAATACGTTTTTAAATCAGTCGTTCTCTTTATTTGTTCAAAATCGTTCATTAACCAACACGTATTTTTCTTCTTTCCCTGTTTGTCTGGTTTTGACTGTATCATTAATATACTCGGGCATAATAGTAGTTAAGTCTATCTGAAAGGACAAAAAGTTACAACACAAAACATCGAACAACAGTTTTCAAATGCATGTTATTTGTGAAACTATTCGTCTTTACGAGTTCACAAAGGTGGTAGATAATCAGGAAAGATGGCACAGACATATTGCAGTTCTAAATCACGAATTCAAGACGGTGGTAATGTTTTTCTGTACGATAATGTTCTTTAGAATGAAAAAAAATAGTTCACCCCAAAGATTTATAAAGTAAAATTTCAGTAAGCTAAGTTTATCACCTCACGCGAACTTGCAATAACGACGCGCTTTACTGGAAAAGCGAAAGAGTAAAAAAATATCGTAGTGGGTCAAGTTCAACGACTGTCTGCAACAGACATCGAGTGAAAGTTGGCTTTTGTTATCTTTCACCTGTCCTTGACGCGTGAAATAATAGAACCGTTTTTTCCTTTTTTGTTTCCCTTCTTATGCGTAATAATAGAGCACGAAATCTTGACATTCTGACACATTCAAGTAACAGGCGGATATTCCAGAATTAAATGGAAACTATAGCTTTTTCTTTCTAAGAGCTAACTGACATCTACTATTCTTCGGCTTGAAGTCTTCGTTCAGATTTAGCTTCTTCGTAGCGTTGATTATATTCTTTCTTATATTCTTCTAGGAAAGTACTTTTTAGATATTTTTCTTTCAACGTACAATCATGAGTCACCATGCTGACGTCAGGAAATGGTTTCATATTAAGAAAGTACTGACAGATTTTGCATGCTTTTCTATAAATTGATTAAGAAATAGAATTTGTTCATTGTACTTTAAAAAATTTGTACAGATTATACGTTGTAATTTGCCATGTCTAGTTGATCATACTTATGGAGAAATAAAAGACACTCTTCACAGATCTAAAAGGAAAAGAATAAAAAATGGTTCCAGTAACATTTCATTTGTCAAAAGGGCTTTAGAAAACCATAAAGATAAATTTTCCACGTGGAAAAGACAGATATTAGTAGCATTGTTTTATCGACAAAAAATTTCTGTGGAGAGATTCTTGGGTAAATATACAGTACTATACAACATTTTATAAAGATTCAGTTTCAGCATGAGTATTTTTCAAATTCAATTATGATTTTGCCTCCATAATATTTTTCTTGGGACGCAATCACGCATAGCTCCGTTTAGAGTAAAACCTGTATATTACTGCAAGGAAAGTATACACTATATAATTTAGTATACACTAGTAACTTACTTTTGAAACTCGAACAATTTTTTTTTAAAAAAATATTTTTAAGTTCTATTGTGTGAAAATTAAATAGGTGCAGGAAAATCTTAGATTTTCTTTTCTTATCATTTTTTTTCAGAAAAAAAGAAGAAAAAAAAAGAAAATTAACATCAGTTATTGTTTTATATCATAAGCATTATATCAGCCGTGTAAGAGGGAAAATGAAAGTGAATAAAATACATAACCATCTCAGTTATTTAAAAACCCTGTTATAGAAGAAAAGAGCATGAAGTTTTAAAAACTTACGAATTTAGCCTAATATTTATTTTTTTATTTAAAATAAATATGATATCGCTGCTTTTAAAATAATTTAATGTCTATAAAAAGCTAAATTCAGTAATCAACTTTGGAACTTTTTCAAAAATTTGATTTACTTCATTTATATTTTTATAGTCAACTATAGAAGATTGTAGCTCACTTAACCTGCCAAATCTTCCAAACACCCCAACGCATCAAGAACTACTGGTAAGTTTTCATTTATTTATAGAAATATTTCTAAGATATATTTGACTTTTACTACCCAAATTTTTATACATTTCTTAAGAAACATTCATAAAGTCATTAATATATGAAAATAAAAATGAATGAATTTGAAAAAAAAATTGTAACCGTAAATGAAAAAGATATACGCATTGTTAAAACGAAAGTATTGCAAGTTTGCTGGTACGTATGCGCATTTATCTTTTAAAATTAATAACCAAATAAAAACAGGAAAGAGTTAACATCTTAATTATTTTAATGATTTTAATTAAGAAACAGATCTGCACGAAATCAATTGAAATTATATCTCTGTTATTATTTTCGTTATAATTTTAATTTTAACATCATAATTTCTCTTACTTATTTTAAATTATCTAACAAAAATTTTATAGTATATGCTTCTTGTACAAAACATGCAGTAAAAATATTCCAATTGTTTCAGGAAATGAATGAGGAAGGAGCTCTGAAAAGAATTTATTCCTCTTTGATAATGCATTCTGCTCACGCCTATTTTGTTGACCATCAGTATCTTACTTTTGGTGCAACTTGTTCCGAAGCGAATACCGACCGGGAGAGAAATTTAGCAAGAGAAGCAGTGATTTTAGCCAGAAAACAAAAACACATGGCTTGTATGACTCAAATGATATTAGAAGAACTTGGATATACTCCAGATGACACCAACGCAATTTTGGACGAAAAGTTTACGAACTTACAAATGTGTTCTCGCAGGGCACTGAGAGATTGTCAAATCATGCTTAGTATCGTTCATTTATTTGATGTGATATCAAACTATTCCAGATCTATGCTAGAATCTCCACAGATCAACTAAAGACACATTATGGATTCCTCTAATGCATTGGATTCGTCCTGAACAAAATGAATGCGCTGGTCGTATTCATAGTCCAATGATGCACCAAACAGTATTTTAGCCATTATCATCTGATTTTCTTTTCATTGCTGCGCAAACATAAATCATGCATTTACATTATTTTTTACTTGCCAACTACCGTAAAAAAGGTTTCAGTATTTAATATTTTAGCATTTTCCGGTATTTATTATGTCTAGTCCATTAGTATGTGGAATTTTAAAATGAGCCAACAAGTAAGCCATAATGTCTTCTGGTGATTTCGTTTAGGATGTTTAGGTTTCAAGTGTCTTAATTATCTTATCGCTTGACTAAGTAAACAGTATTGCTTCATGCAAAGATTTCTTTTAAGGAATAGAAGAAGTCCTCTTTTCATATTAGTCATCTATTTATGTAAAAGATCCAAGTTTTTAAAAATCATTTGCGTAAGTTCCTAATTTTTAGCTATTGTATTCCAGTCCCCATCCTGGAATATTTTTCAAAGTTAATTTCTTGTCGAACAATGTTCAACCGTTGCAATGACACTCAGGGGTTCCCTGTCTTTTGAAGCAGCCTTAATCAACAGAAGCTTCAAAACTGTCTCATTTTTACATGAATTTTTAATGGGCAAAATGCAGAGGGACTTGAATTTCTGCCCATTTATTTGCTGCCATCCCTGGAAACTTTTTATATTGTATTAAGGAAGCTAAGTGCTTATTGTTACTTAAGCCATGTGGCTAATGTTACTTAAGCTGTGTTTTGTCATACAGTTAACTTTTGTAATTTGTGTTATGTGAATTGAATAAATATTTTTACCAATTACACAATGCAACTTATATCTTTTAATTTTATATTCATGCCAGTACTCGCATTTTTTTTTTGAAAATTTAAGTTACATATTGAATAATATTTTCAAACAAAAATATTTATAAATTCTAATTTTAAAAATGATGGAATTTTTAGGAACATTTCTGAGTTCTGATGCTACTTTATGAGAGAAAAAATATTTAGTAATTTGTTTAAAAACAGTTATACTGATAACTTTTAATTAAATATTTAATTTGTATAAGATTTTAATTTCAGGTAGGAAATGCCATTACACAAGATTTTTCTGCACTTTTGTTCCACATTTATGAAAAGTTCCTTCAATTAAAAACTGATTTAATAACATTTGGAAAAATTATTTAATAGTAAATTTTTTGCGTGATTTTTAAAAAAATAAAATAATTTTCCCAATTTGCAAACAATAGTGCCTTAATTTATTAAATTTTGTAAAAATGATTATTTTTTTCGTGCAACGTGGATTGTGAAAGATTTTTAGAGAAAATTTAGTAAAGTAACATTAATTAAATGTAACTTTTTCTTTAAAAGTTTTTTTTCAATTTTTTAAAATTTAAAATAGATTTCTCCTCTATTTAATTCAAAAGGCAAGTATAACTATTTGACTATTCAAAACAAAAGCGTAGCGGTAAAATGCCAAGATTGTGCAAAAACATGAAAGTATTTAAAAATACTTGCATATTGTATTTAATGGTAAAAGAATCTTGTAATGTTGATTATAATAATAATGAAGGTTGTGAATTATTGTAAGCCACACACACACACACACATATATATATACCCGGGTTACTCTTCAAAAAAAGAAGTTCGCAATTTTGCGATAATTTTAATGGAGGTAAAATGTAAAGATTTAATCATTAAATGTCACTTGAAAATAGCACGAAAAACATGTTATTATTAATGAAATTATAACCACATGTATTAAATAGTAAATAAAAATAAAGCATGTTTTTCATTATGGTTTATCTGCATTGATATGAATAATTTAACAATGCATCGCAAAAAGCTTAAGAATATAGATAGTTTCCGTAATGCTCCAAAGAAATAAGAAAAAAAGTAAACTTTAATATGATAATATATATAAACATTTTTAATTTAGTACTTGAATAAAATTAAAAGTTTCCAATGAAAATTTTTTACTACTTTTAAAAATACATATGTTCTTTTCAAAAAATTACGCTTAGTTACGTTATTTTACAACTCCTTATTTATGTTATTTAGAAGTAAACACATATTTCTATCTAATTAATAATATAAAATTTAAAAAATGATGACAATCAATAAAACATCGAAAATAATAATATTTTTAATAGTTAAAGCAAAATTAATTTAATTCTTCTAAGCAAAGATTTGAATTCTCTTATGCTGATTTTTTTCCCAATCAATTGATTTGCCTCTTAAATTTTGTACACAAAAGCTAAATTACTTACGATCACTAAATTCCTTTTAAACTTCAAGAACTAAATTGAGATACAATGATTAATACTTTAATTATTCAACAAAAAGAAAATAGATTTTTTAGATTTTAACAACTTATATCATTTTTTATAATTTGGAATATATATATATATATATATACTTAGCAAATTTAGACATTTGCTTACCTTTGGTATCCCTAATAAATGAACGAAGTTTTTAAAAAAAGAATCCTTTTAAGGGGCCGTTAGATGCTTTTAACTTCCCTTATGTTAGATAAAACTAACTGTAATTTTAAGACTATGAACTCCGCAAAACAACAAAACGAGATTGTATAAAATGATATATGCATATGAATGATAAATGATAAATGATGAATGCATATAAATGATTTCCACAAATGCAAAATAAAA
This sequence comes from Trichonephila clavata, assembly GCA_019973975.1. NCBI lineage: Eukaryota > Metazoa > Arthropoda > Arachnida > Araneae > Nephilidae > Trichonephila > Trichonephila clavata. The sequence goes on along the minus strand of BMAO01014651.1, from coordinate 48,606 downwards.
TAAACATTCATTCATAAATATAACTTATTACGTCATTTTATTTAAGACAACATTGCAAATTAAAAAGAAGTATAGATTAAAACATTATAATTTTTATTTATCTTTAGTGCTGTTATTCTTGCTTAAGAATGAAATAATACTAGCTGGAGTTGAATACCTTTATACATCGATTCATTAATAAAATAGTATTGTTTTACAATTTCTTTTATTGAAATTTAATCTCTTTTTTACTTTTTAATCAAATGAATTAAGCTGAGTATCACCTATAGGTATAATTACTCAATTTCCTCAGTTTTAGCACATTAATCCATACGATTCTAAATTCTCTTAAGGGCTTCAATATAAAATTTGATTTATAAAAACAGCTTTATTAGTAAAGTTCTTTGTTTGCGTCTTATATCAAACATGACAACGAATTGAAAAAATAGTATTTGTAAATATGATGCAAATAATCTGACTTTTTAATTTTAAAATAAACATAAAAGGCTTTCCAAATACATCCAAACCATAATTAAGTTATTGAAATATATATAAATGGCAATTAGCAGTTCACGAAAACATAAGAAACATAAAAGTAATGTTTTTCTTAAAATCTAAATACTCTTACCTTTCTGATTTCAAAAATATATTACAGTTTGTTGTTTCCATTTTCAAGGAAATAAAAAAGGTATTTGTGTGAAGTTTTTATTTATTAATAACAGCCATAGCCATAAATAGGAACGGTTTTAATCAAATGTCGTTGCTCGGAAAGTATGGAATTTAAACATTTAATAAGTTTTTAAATAAGGACAACTAGTCATATCTAGTAAAATTCGAAAAATCATCCATTTTAAACTTTTATAATTGGTGACAAAAGTAGTTTTTTTCATTCCGGATTTAAATTAATTTAACATATCTTTTTATTTTGTTTTAAATCTGTTACATTATTTACGTACTGCAAAAATAATGATTTGGTTCGTAGCAAAGATTTGGAAAAAGTCCTGGATCTGTTATTCTCCTCCATTTTTCTCCACATAATGATTGGTTTGTAGTAAGTTATTCAGTTGAGCGAAATTCAATTCTTTTAAATGACCTAAGATAAAATGTATTAATAAAACAAATAAAAACTGAAGAGCCCATGTTCAGCATTGAGTTGTCGTGATTCTTTAGGGAGGTCAGTTTCAATTGTCTCGGCTTACAAATACACATAGACACCGCTTCCAAATGTACGTAATTTACTGGAAACGGAAGCAACAAATAATTGTTTTGTAAGCAGCTATGTCACGATCCAATCCATTGTTTGTCTTTACCATTCTCCAGTAACACATCAAAATGATTTAAAACTACTTTCTGAACAATTGGGTATTATAAAATAATTTCTCAACGTAATTCAGCGCCACCAGTGAATTTACATGAAGAATAAGAGAATAAGAGAAAATTGTCTCCTTGTTTTTTGAGACATTGGTCTCAAAAACTAGAATATTTTAGGTTCCATGAAGCTGCGAACATTTTGAACTTGTTTCTTTAACTGAAATGTTTACAAGATTTCTATAGCTTTTTCCAAGAGCGATAAGTTTGATTTCTTTTTTTTATAAGAAACTCTCTCTTCTCTTCTTCTCTCTCTTATATTTTTATAGACTTAACGGAAATTTTTAAATAGGTAATAGTTTATATACGAATAAGCAGAAATTTTTTTTCTGGAGGATAGTAAATGTTTACACAAATGTTCACAGAATAATAGAAAAATCAAATATAATTTAAAAACAGTTATCTGTTGTTTTTTTCCATTAACATTATCACAACTCAATTGTTCTTAATTATTACAATAGTACGTTGTGGAGAGAAATATACATCAAATAAAAACATTAAGTATTTTAAAAATAACATTCTAGAAGAAACGGAATGTTTAAAAAGGGAATAATTAATTAAATGACCAAGAACTAAATAAAAAACACAATTAAAAAGAAAAATGTAAGATTAGAGATTTAAAGGAAATTTTAGAGTATAAAAAAATAAGTAACAAGTGTATTGTGTTAATATAACTTTTTTGTTATATTCACACAAACACTGATGTAATTATATTACTACTCTAGAAAGGATATATTTCATTCATATATAGTTAAACAGTTTCGTTTCTATAGAGAAAGTCTTATACATGCAAACTAATTGAAGTAAAATTGTAAATTTTTTTTAGCCGAATTTTATGAAAATTTAAAAAAATATTTCTTTGATTTTGTTGCATGTAATGTTTAATAACTCAATTATTATATTCTTAAAAGTCATCTTGAATAAATTTATAAATATTTTGAATTTTCACTTTAGTTAGTAATGTGGAATATTCTATTCAGTTTTTACACGGTTTAGTTTTTTTGATTAAAGCATTTCATTTTTTAATTCTTAAAAATCTGATGTAAAGCTACAGATATTTTTAATTCAAAACAAATTACTCCATATTTATTTCTAAATGAGTCGCTCTTTTTTAAATAAAAATCATTTAATAGGAACCAATTATGACATACATTTAATTATTTATTTACTTATACTCAGTACATCGGTTAATGACGTTTCTCGTAGCAAAGAAATAAAGCCTATGTTCCGATTATGTATTTTAATTTTTTTTTTAAAAAAGACCAATATAAACTATTTATTGAAAATAATAAATTCGGTAAGAAGTTTCTGGGTTGTTTTTTAAATCAAGTAATTTTTCCTTCGTTATTTTAGGTTACAAAGTTTTTTTAAAAAAATAAAAATTCATACATTATTAATTTGCATGCAAAATTTCAGAAATAAAATGTAGCTAAAAACATGATAGTATAACGCCCAGGAAATAATTAAGAAAAGGTAAAGAAAATTTCATTTTCATTTATTTTATCAACATGAATCAATGGAGTAATTTCCAATATCTATGAATTTATTTGTTTAATAAAGATTTCTTATACTTAATGTCTTTACGTATAGTATTTTCATAAGCGCTAACATCTCAAATAAAATTTGTAATGTGTAATTTTGAATCTTCTTTAAACATGAAATCGTAAGCATCCAATGCCAATGTGGTTCTTTTTAGCTTGAAATGTTGAATTTCATAATAGTTTTGTTTTTCACACATCTTCTATGAAATTGAAAATTTTGGGGTTAAATGAGAAGGATGGCAAAATATTCCAAGAAATAAAACAATCCAGATCCTGTTTTTTTCGTAACTGGGTTTACCAACACGTTGTGTGGGATTTACCGATATGACATGGGTATTGCCCGTACTTGAAATAAAAAACAAGCCGAGATAAACTTCTGATACTACATGAGATAAAAGAAGAGTTTTTGAAATGAGGAATTTCCTTCATAAAAGTAGAACCCTCCTCGAACAGTTACATAATACATTTCAATAAACAAATTATTTTGCTTGAATTTTTTTTTAAAAAATGCGATTACACTCAGTGTCTATATACAAAACATTAAGGAATGTATAACTTTGCTCAAGCAAATAGGATTTTCCAACATTTGAAGAGCTTGTTTACAAAATTTTTAGTTCTTATTTTTGGTCCTCGTATGGGTACAAATTTCTAGTCTTATGTCAATTCCTGTTTTCAAAAAAACATATATTGGCATCTTTTTAATCTCTTGTTTACTAAATATTATAATACCTATTTTAAAAAATATTCCTACTTTATTATGACTCAAAAAATTTCTTTTACTTTCTTAAAAATTGGAAATGAGACCAATATACTATATTAGCATTACAATTTTTAACACTACTTATATACATCTAAAAGTCAGTTAATTCTTTGAAAAATTCGCTTATAAAATTTTTGACTGAAACTTAGAACATTAAATGCTTGAGATGGAAAAAATTAAGCATACTTTCAAATAATTTTTACCTCATTGTCGATTCATTTGATTTTTTTATGACATTAAAAGCAAAAATTACTGATTATTTTTTACGGAAAAAAATATACAGTATTTCTCAAATCGAAGTGCTTCGCTATTTATGGTACTTTTGAACAGAAAAAAAATTCTTTCTGATAATTCAAAAGCTTAAAACCAGAATTTATGAGATTTCGTGTTGTATTATATCCAGACAAGTATGATGATATAGCAATGGAAAGTGGAAATGAGTTCTAAAAAGGATAACTTATTAATATTTAAGCCACTTTTAAAAAAATGTGCATGTTTTGCAACATTATTGCAGCGTTTCAAAGTTTACTAGAAGCTTTGAAACGGTTTACTTGTAGCTGCTTTTTTTTTCAAATTTCGCCTATTTTGAAACTATCCATTTCTGTCTCAGATGTGATGGAATGAAAATCAACAGTTTTTTCCCTGTAATAAATATTTCCCTTAAAATTACTATGCAATCTCTGTTTTAAGGATGCTTGCAATGTAAAAATGTCTACGTGTTTGAGACTGTCACACTGAATTATTTTAATCTCACACATTTATTTTGTTGAAGCTTAGATTGAGAATTGAAGGGAACTGTGTGTCTTCTACTTTTATATATATATACTAGCTGTTACCCGCCCGCTTCACTGGGTATTTCATGATGTTTTAAAAAATTTTACTGCTTATATATATGTATAAATTATTGATATCTAAGTCCTAGCATTAGGAATTCGATTGAATTGAAAAATATACTTATACCTGTAACTGTCACCTGTTGATAAAAAAAAAGGACAGAACTCATCTAATTTGTATTTTCTAAAAATCTCTAAAATTGAAGCATAGAATGATGTTTGCTCTTTCGTAACTCAAAAACCAAGTGGATTCCCGCAAAACCAATTTTCGGTGGATCTCTACTCCGTAAATTGAACATGCAAGCCAAATTTCAAGTCTAAATCTAACAGAAAAAAGCAAAAGTTTTACTATAAATATCCCCGTAATCCCGTTGAGAGCCGTTTTCCAAAATAACCGCTCTTAGTGGATTTCAATTCAACAAAAGAAAAATGCAAACCAAATTTCATTATTATAGTCCTTGTAGCTCGAAAAAAGCAATTTTTTTGTCAATACGTCCCAGTAACCCCTGCACCCCTCCGCAGAATTTGATTTACTTAAAATACATTCTTAGTGCATCCCTATTCAACAAAAGAAACATGCTTAACAAATTTCAAGTATATGGGTCTAACAATTAAAAACAGGAATTTTTTTCTGTAACTCCTCTTGACCCCTCGCAACCATCCTTGGGGTCAATTTTCGTTTTACTCTTTGTTAGAGGAATTATATTCCATGAAAGGAACATGCCTACCAATTTTCAAGCATGATGATCAAATAGTTTAAAAATGGAAATATTTATCGATTACGCCTCTTAATCTCCCGAAATTAAACTTAGTAGTTGATATTCGCAAAACCCATTTTGTAGCGGTTCTCTACGAAAGGAATCTGCTTATCAAATTTCAAGACTGTACGTCTAATAGTTTAAAAATGGGGATAATTGTCTATAACGCCACTTGAGCCCCCGCAATGCCATTTCTGGGTCTGTTTTCACAAAACCCATTTTGTAGGGAAATTGCACTCTATGAAAGGAATCTGCTTAGCAAAATTTGAAGACTGTGCGTCCAATTAATTAAAAATGCAAAAAAATTATCAATAACGCCCCTTGAACCCCCGCAACACCACCTAGGGGTCGATTTTCACAAAACACATTTTGCAGTGTATTTCTATCCTATGAGAGGAATCTGCTAACCAAATTTCAAGACTGTGAGTCTAATAGTTTAAAAAAAGAAATAATTATTTATATCTGCCCTTAACCCCTTGCAACACCCCTTGGGGGTCAATTTTCTCCAAACCCGTTTTGTAGCGGATATTTACTCCTTGAAAGAAACATTCCTACCAATTTTCAAGCAGGTAGGTCAAATAGTTTAAAAACGAAAATATTTATCTCTTACGCCACTTAATCCCCTGCAACGCCACTTAGAGGTCTGTTTTCACAAAACCTTCTTATAGCTGATCTCTACTCTATGAAAGAAATCTCTTTATCAAATATAAAGACTGTGCGTCTAATAATTTAAAAATGGAAATAATTATCTATAACGCCCCTTAAGTCCCATCAACGCCACTTGAGGGCAATTTTCACGAAACCCATTTTTAGCGTATCTCTACCCTATGAGAGGAATCTGCTTACTAAGTTTCAAGACTGTACGTCTAATAACTTAAAAATAGGAATTTATAACGCCCCTTAAACCCCCCGCCCCGCAACACCCCTTGGGGGTCAATTTTCCCAAAACCCATTTTGTAGCGGATATTTACTCCAGGAAAGAAACTTACCTACCAATTTTCAAGCAGGTAGGTGAAGTAGTTTAAAAACGGATATATTTATCTATTACGCCCCTTAATCCCCCGCAACGCCACTTAGAAGTCTGTTTTCACAAAACCCGTTTCGTAACTGATCATTATTCTACGAAAGGAATCTATATATCAAATTTAAAGACAGTGCGTCAAATAGTTTAAAAATGGAAATAATTATCTATAACGCCCCCTAAGCCCCTGCAACACCACTTGGGGGTCGATTTTCAACAAACTCATTTTGTAGCGGATCTCTACTCTCTGAAAGGAATCCGCTTACCCAATTTCAAGATTGTACATGAAGTAGTTTAAACATGGAAATCATTATTATTAAAGCCCTTAACCCCCCGTAACGCCCCTTGCGTTTCGAATTTCGGAAAATCCTTTCTTAGCTGATGTCTACTCTATCAAAGGAACATGTCTACCAAGTTTCAAGTCTGTAGGTTGAATAGTTCCAGAGATTTCGTGATTAGTCAGTCAGTGAGTCGCTTTTCTCCTTTATATATATAGATATATATAGATGTATATAAGCTTCCTTTCAAAATCAATCGAGAGGAAGAGATCTTAATAACTTAAGAATATATTTCCAACTTATGAATATGTTTGCTGTTTCTGCGAAGTCTTCTTCCAACTGTTTCTTTCTGTTCTGTCTTCTATTTTCCTTATTTTTGTTGCTATTCTGATGCCTAGAGTTGAAAATGTAATGAAAAATAAGGGAAGGAGTTAGTCTTGAGTTTGATTTTTTTGTGATGCTCAGGTACAACCCATGAACATTTTCGTATAAATTAGTCGAAGATAATCCTCCAGAAATCTACAAATCATACCAAGTGACAAATACTAAAGTTTTTTTTACTATATTTTTTGCACGATTTCAATGTGCACAATATTAATTGCTTGTAATACATCGAGTTTACATGAGATTGCTAGTCATGTTCTGTAAAGCATTGCAGAATCAACATTCTGAATGGTCACTGTTATTTGACTTTTCAGTTCATCAGTTTCTCTAATTGAAGATTGGTACACAATGTTTTTCATCTATCCCCACAAGAAGTCCAAAAATGTTATGTCTTAAGATCTAGGGGGCTACGATACAGAATCATCTCTTTCTACACATCGCCAGAGGAACTTATCCTCTAAAACATTTCTCACTTCCAAACTTCTTTGTGTGTGGTGCCTCATGCACGCTGCACATGTGTTGCAGGTTTAAATTCAATAAACCATTCTACAACTTGGGCTGGTTCTTGTGGGGAAACCATTTGAAAACAAGAATGTTGTAAAATGCGAAAGTTGTGTGATCTAGTTTGCGTTTCAATAAACAGAAACTTTAAACTTTTCTTTGTGAAATATAAAAAAGCGCAAGTAAAATCTTTGTTTATTTTTAATTCGTTTTTGAAAGTGTAGACGTATTTTTCGGACACCCAGTTTACACAGGGTGATTCCCTACAAGACCAACGAACTAGTAGTGTATGTAGGGGGTCCATAAAAGACTCAGAATCACATAGGAAAGCAGGGTTGTAAATGCCACAGGTACGAGCTATACTGCAAATAATCAGAAAAAAAGAACAGAAATAACAACACATTAATAGGACAGAAAACACTTTACTGAAAGTTGTACTACAAAAAGTACTTGGAATTACGGCCAGAAGAAATATGGTAGGCCTAACAGCAAAAATACATGGAACTCCTTGCGTTCTGGAAGATTTTTGGCATGTATTCTCTCGGCAGCTACAGATATTCGAGTGTTTCCTTCAACAGAAGGAACGGGCACACCAAACTCTTTATGCAAACCTAGAAGAAGTTCATGCACTTTCGAAAACCTGTTGTAGTACAACATCTCAATAAAATGTTATCTGTCCCACATTAATGTATTGATGTTTCTGTTTTTTGTCTCTAATTCTTTGCGCCATAGCTCGTAACTACGGCATTTGCTACCCTGCATTCCTATGTGATTATCTGTACCTCCTACACACCTTACCAAATTGTTGTTCTGGTATATACCTTCTACATATATATATATATATATATATATAATGTAATGACTTCTTCTAACTCTCTTTAACTATACCCCGTTAAATCATTTCCTAGTTCTTTCGCATCTTAATCTAATTGCTCACGCACCTAATCTTAATCGTAATCTAATTGCTCGCGCGCATAATCTTAATCGTAATCTAATTGCTCGCACGCATAATCTTAATCTTAATCTAATTGCTCGCGCGCATTTGCATCCAATCACGACTCCTGTTACAAAAGAGTCGTACGACCTTCACCGCCAGTTTAAAAACTCGGAGCACATGGTTACGCCGCTCTTCTTCTTCTCTCTTGTCTTTTGTCATCATCATGTAGTCTGCTGCAGCTAGTGTTTGTGTATTGTTTTGTGTGTGTCGTCTTTGTCTTGCTTAAATGTTTTCAAGATGTATAATAAACAGATTTAATTAACCTCAAGAATGTTTCTTCAATATCAGTTTAAAGAATCCATTCCAACGAATATCGTCGTATTACATATATATATATATATAATACCAAAAATATTTATTATTTAAAGTTCCTTATTTTCTTAAAATTGCTTTTGTGATTGTGAAAATATCAATTACTACTTCTGCTCCTAAATTATTTTCAAATATAGCTTAAACGTAGCAATATTAACGTTTCTTTTTTATTGAACCTAAATTGATGCAAATGACTTTAGGAACAAATTGCAACGCTGTAACAGATTTAACACCAACCATTTTTATGAAAAACAGATATACGAAAATTTTCTAACTTGAAAGTGCCGTGCTTTACAAAAACTACTGAAATGTTATATATTTAATTTTAAAAAGATAAAATTGACTTGAAATTCTAATGTTATAAATTGTATAAAAATGTTATGAGACTGTGGCACTCTTATTCAAAGACTTGAGCATTCTTATTTTATATTAATCGAAATCGATGTACAATATTTTATTGAATTTTTCTGTGTGTTTTGCTATTTTTTTCTTAATTCTTCTTTATTTTTTAATCTTTGATATTAGTATTTTAACTTTGTGGAAATTTTACGTTTAGTGTAATTTATATTTTTCTTGTATTTAGAATCAAATATTAATTTTATATCTTGCAGCTCTAATTGTTACAAAAACTTTTTTAGTATCAAGAAAGATTTCTTCAGATCAGAAAATCTTATATGCAGCAGCGTGAAGTTCTGCGGAAAAAAATGCTGGCTATAAAATCTGAATCTGACCCACATGCGACTCTCAAGGAGTGTTTTTTTGCAGTCCTCTAAGACTGTCAGAACACCAAATAGACAGAAAGTGTTCTCATTATTTGGGTCAACATACATTTGTGTAAGCAAAGTTATTCTTGTATGAAGATCAACAAGAGTAAATGTGGATGCATGTTGGCTGACATTTATGCATGCAGCCGTGATGAGAATTTCAAAAAGCAACCTTACTCCTGCTTTCAAGAATATTGTAGAAATGTGTATGTGTGTGTGAGAGAGAGGGTACATTTTTTTCTCATTAAACTAATTCTAAAATTAATGTGCTTGTGTGAAGCCAGATATAAAATTAGCATCATGAATAAACTAAATAAAATTGCTATTATCTTATTTAACATTTTTATTGATATTTATGGTACAATTTATACCTTTTATGAGATGCAAAGTTAATTTATTAATGCAGTCATTATAAAAAGGTATTCTCCGGTATTCTCTGCTTCCACAATGTGACCCTCAAACTAAAACAATTACCCACCCCTGATTTAGGAGATCATAAGCTTTTTCATGAAAAAATGTATGATAAATCATATATTTGTAACATGACTTCGAAACTGGAAAATTGTGTGTAAAATTAAAGGATAGTGTAAACTTACTGTAAAAGAGAATAATGTATAGCTTAACTATATTAAAAACGAACTTTAAATTTTCATCTGTTCTGGCTTGACATTAATGGATAAGCAAAAGAAACAATTGCAATAAGGATTATTTTCTGTCATCAGGGTCTTTGAAAATATTTTGAACAGGTGAAAATTTTATGAGATTTGTTATTTAAACTTTGAGGGTATACTTGTTAGTTTGTTTGCTTTCCCTGAGCAGGGTAATAATATATATATATATATATATATATCAACAAAATTAAACGGTGAATTTTGAGCAACCATTGTTTTATCTCTATTCCTCTAAACTTCTACTGAAGATTTCAAATAACTAGTTATAAAAATATTCAATAAAAATTGCCTTGGTAGGAAAAGAATGATATCCAAATTTGAACTAGAAAAGAATTGTTCTAGTCTTGGCAATTAAGATTTATTTAGTGAATCGATTTCAGTATTCATTTTTTAAACAAATTGAACAGACTAGAATCCATGCAGTTTTGAAGGAACTGTACTGATTAGATCACAATTTATTCAAAATACATCGTGTAAACTTTACTGCTACCCTTTAATGTCTCATGAAATTTAAAGTAGAAATTTGACCTCGATAAAGTAGGAAGGTATATTGGTTCGAAAAAGTGAACTATAAGAAAATGATAAATGAATGAGTGTCATCAAAAATGTCTCAAGCAAACGTATGCAAGTAATCTTAAAGAAGTGGTTAATCCTTAAGTATGTAAACCAGGTCTAATGTTAATGTATAACACATTCTCTCTTCCACTTTTTTTATTATTATAACAAAAATAATTACTAAACTGAAATTCAGAGCTTGAAAATAAACTAATGTATTCCATAAGAGAAGAATTCTGGATAGATATTTTTTCACGGATTTTTAAACAGGTTCCAGCTTCGAGAACTCCAACAAGTAATAGATTTGTGTGGAAAATATATATTTTTTTAGAAAAAAATGAAAATCTTTAAATCTATATTTTAAATTAACCAAAACTGATTATGACCATGCAACACTGAAGCTCTAAATTTTATTATTTCAATAAAGTGGCTTTTTTTTCTAACTTGTAAATTTTTTTCATTTTTTTAAAACAAAATTTTATATAGGCTGCTTTTTAGTTCAAAATTTTCAAGTCAATTCCCGTGCATTCCTATGAACAGCAAGTTAAGAGGCCGCAGTAGCCTTGTGGTCAAAGTGACGGTATCGTGGCTGGCGTGTCATGAGTTCGAGCCCAGTACAACTGAAGACCCGCTATGTAGGGGAGCGATGCACGTTAAAACTATCGATAGCTCGAACGCCCTCCCATTGGTGTGGTAGTTAGGAGAGGGGGTGCCAACTCAGGTGTCGTCCTCGTCGCTTGACCATGGTTCAAAATTACGAGGTCCGTCGCCAAAAGTCCTCGTGTAGCTGAATAGTGCAATGTTAATATTTACTCACTCACCTAGCAAGTTAAGGTAAGTTATTATAAAAAGGCGATGTCCTTATATATATATATATATATATATATATATATATATAATAGAGAATAATATCAATCTGTGTATTTTCTACAACGTAGAATTTTCATTCAATTTTTCATGAAATGCAACTTTATCGCACACAGTAGAACGTCGTTTTTCTGAATGTTTATTATCCGGAACGTCAAATATCCGAACCAAAGTCCGGATCCATTTTCGAACAGTGCAATTCTCAACGTTTGTTTCCTGTGAGGCCAAAAGTGACGGAAAAACCAAGGTGAGGGATATTTGGGGAATTTCAGCTGTGTGAACTGGTTAACATCTGCGCAGAATGTTAGGTCAGTTTATTTCCAAGTGAGGGGTGTATACGTGCTCTTTTGTTGAGTTTTGTTGATGTAGAAACGTGGATGGCATGCGATGCAGAAGATTGTGGATTTCAAATGCTAAATGATGACGAGATTGTGGCTTCCGTGCAAGAAGAACCTGACCCTGTCTACAATGAAACGGATGAAGACGAGGACAACAATAACGAAAGTAGCAAATGCTGACGCTTTTCTGCGTTAGAGACAGCTATGGAGTGGTACGAACAACCATCAGAGTGCTGTCCTACTCAACTACTGCTGCTGAAGAGAATCAAAGATCTTGCAGAGAAAAAACGAAGGTGTACAATGCTACAGCGAAAAATAAGTGATTATTTTCCACAATCAAGATAAAATTGCGACATTTTGCGCCTATTTTGCTTTCTCTTCAAGCATGTTTCCCGCATGTGATGATTTTCAATATTTGTGTAGTGTCTAGTACCATATATTAAATAGATCGCATTCGGTTTTCGGTTATCCGAACAATCGCGTACCCGAACGGTGTCCGGTCCCAATTGATTTGGATAAACGACGTTCTACTCTACTGTTAAGTTATTACTTCTGTCAACGTACATTTATCTATTACAACTTTCTGTAAGTCTCTACTTTTTATTTTTTGCCAGGTAACTTTTTCATTAGAGTATGATTTTTTTGGGGGGGGAGGGGGAGAAGAATTAGCACTCTTTTATAGTACACATTTTCAACAGAAAGCATAGTCTAAAATCTATTTTATCTATTCATACATTTTTGATAATAAATAATAACAAAATAAATAATACAAAAAAATAGTTTGTCTTATAAAGCACCAGATGTCGCCACTACTCATTCATGGATTAAATGTTTTAGTTTTAGTTATTCAATGACTGTATTAAAAGAATTCAGTGATTTCTCATCGGAGAACTTTCTCAACGAGGAGTTGTAGATGTCCATGAACATCCTGAAAGGTTTTCCTTATCAGAGAGTCTAAGACCTTTAATTTCGGAGAACCAAAAACCTGAAATACGGATTTTGAATGAATTTTGTGTTTCAGTTTTAATTGTTTGATTATAGTCTAACTAATATGAAACATGTTGTTTCTTCTCGAAAGAATTGAGAAATGCATAAATGAAAACCTACATCAAAATGAGAACATTTTGATTTATTTTGAGTATTTCATAATAAAACTTTTCAAAAAAGAATTTAAATATTGTTTTTTCCCTTCATGCTCTTGCTAGTTTTAAGCAAATGTTTTTAATTTCTTTTCAAACATAAATTATCAAAAAGAGTTTTGCTTAAATAATTTAAAAAGGAATATTAATCAATAAATGATTTATTTCTACTATTTTCAAAAATTCTAGATAGTTTTATACGGTTCCAGATGAATTCCAGAAGCGACATGAGAAATCTACTGGTGATGGGCCTTTGAAATCTGACCCATGGTCTATTAATAAGGGCAATGTCTGAACTGGTACTTCACTTTCCAAACATTTGGAACTCCCCTCATAATAATTTCTTGACAAATATTTGTTCTTCAGAAAATAATGAATCTAAGTAATCGATATAAATAAATATTAAAAAATTAAAACAGCACAATATGCGTGAAGTGATGCTTCGAATGATAGTTGATCATTATTAGATTAAAATGAAAATTATTATTTTTTTCATTAATTTCTGTATGAATTCCTTAAATTCACCCATTGATAAGGGGAATAGAATCATCAATAAGAGCCCTTTTGAAAACACTGTATTGAAATTAGTATTTACTGGCTAGAGAGAGGCTCGAATGATGGTAACTTGATTGGAAGGTTTCTTCAAGATTTCAGTTGAAAATAAACTAAATATATATACATGCGATTTTACATTGCTTTTCTCTTGATTTTGAAAAATCAAACAAGGATGTCTGTTCAAAGTCAGTTTTCAGTTCAAGTGCTAAATATCTTTCACATTCTGTAAAGAAAATATTCTTATTTCTATATCTGTCGATCTTTATCAAAATCTTCTCGATTAGCAAGTATCCTTCAGTTGAATTGTCTAGTTGGAATTTAAAGTTAAACAACATTTTCTTTAAAAAGGATGATCTCTTAGAAATTTAAAAGTTTTTAAGAGGAGAATATGTGGCTAGAAAATTTTCAGGGGACCTGTTCAGTTTTGTCCTTTAATGTAATAATAAAATATCTAATTATAGTTACATATCATTTAACTGCAAGCAAACGTAATTCAAATTATTTAATTCTTAAATTATGTTGTTCAATTATGTATAGATTAAATAATTACTTAAAATAAGCCAATTCTGCTTTTATTTTTTAAATTACTCTATTATCCATTATCATACACATCTAATTTTTATCCAGTTCATTTGAAAGCCGTAACTCTTTTTTTTTTCAGGTGAGACACAAGATCAAATTTACTGCAAAATATGTTAAATCTATAATGAATTGCCCATAGTTTCCCAATATTTTTTTAAACTTTTTCTTAAGGCTGTTTTCGCCATATGCGTCAGAGCGTGAACTTAACGTGGAGCACATTTTCGGACAGGAAAAATGCCTCAATTTTTATAAAAATTTGTGACATTGTAACTCATGTACTTGTTTATAATATAGGGTTTTTAAAATTTCAAAATATTTGATAAATAATTCGTTTTTCCTTTTAAAATGTAAAGGGATGGTTCATTCAACATTACGGTATAGGAGCAAAAAGGCGGAACACATTTTATAAAAGGAAAAAGGTGTCAACTACGACAAAAATAAGTAATATGATAAAATAAGTGATTCTCTACAGGATGGTGAAGCCAGAATATAATATTAATGTTCAAGTACTTTTATACCTGAAAAAGTATTCCGAATTTGGGTCCTATTCCTTAACATTAACCCAGTGCTTCTCAATTTTTCAGTATTTGCGACCCAATTTTCTATCATAATTTTCATCGCGCCCCCCATACATTAACATTGCATTAAATGTAATCATGTAATTTGTCACTAAAGCTACAATATGACTTTAATTATAAATCACACAAATTATCAAGATAAATATTAAACTTTGAATACAATTTTGTATATGACAATCCCATGGGAGTCAGCATTAGTTATTAAATTTGTTCTTCGTTAACTATTAATAAATTTATTATCAAATACATTGGACAGTACTGATAAATTTATAAGTATATTATATCAGTTTAAATGTGTATTTTATTATTTATTATGTCAGAATGTATTTTGTTTTGCTCCCTTTCAGTAAATTAATACTTTTTTTAAATTATCGTTTATTTTTGACTTTTCGATATACTAGCGCCCCCCCCCAGGGGGCATGCCCCACAGCTTGAGAAACGCTGCATTAGCTGAAGACAACCTTAGTATCCTGATTCCACGTTTGAAGAATTTGTCCTCTTCAATGCAGAACTATTCTTCAGGTGGTGTTCAAAGGCATCATTAAAATATCAAATGTTTTCTCTTTCAAGAAATTTCTCAAGGATAGAAATAATTAATACTCAAACGTCTCCAGGTATCAGGAGTTATGGGTAAGGCAACATTTTTCCATCTAAGTTACAGCAATTTTTTTTTTTTTTTTTTTTTTTGGTCTTCAAACTTATGTGAGATTATGATAGAGAAGAAATTTTCTACAATTGACAAGTTCTGGATGCTGCTGAATCACAGTTGCATTGAGATAGTCCATTTAACCCGGCACTTCTCGAGCAGGGTATGTCATACCCCCCACTGTCTAACTTTTTTCAAAGCTCCTTCTAAACCTTTTTTAGAAATTGGATAGTTTCTCGTGTTGGCTGACTTTAAGGTCATATCCTTTGAGGGGCCTTAGTTTCTAGGCGAATTCTAAATATATATTTTTGGATACCGCCTCTTAGGGTATGTCATACCCTGCGCATGAATCGCAGTTATAGTTCTGAATGCATGAGCACATTTTAAACTTTTCTTATGCTATGGCGTATTTTTGTAGTTATGATGAAGAAATGTGATATTTAATTAAATTAATAGATACAGTATTTAATAGATATAGTGCAACAGTATTTTCGGATGAAGAAATTCTCTTCGCGGTTATGATGAGGAAGAATCAAATAATGAAGAGTATAACAGAAAGTATAATTATTCCACTGAAATCGATCCAGATTTAGAAGTCCACTGTTGAAAATAAATGTTTTATATGTAGAGACACAAAAACATTTGCGAAGAACGTAATTTTAAAGGAGACAACTGGTACACATCTTATCCACTTTTAGATGGACTTTTGAGGGGAAAAAAACTATGGCTGGAACAATAAGAGAAAATAAAAAAAGAAATTCCAAAATTTTTGAATTTAAAGAATAGAGAAGTTTACTCCTCTGTGTTTGGTTTTAAAAAGATACAGTTTTAAAAAAATTAAGATCCAGTGAAAACATCGCATTCACTCACGACGAGATTAAAGCAGTGTATGAACAATGTACTGAATGCCCTTATAAAAAACAGAAAACTAAATTTACGTGTGAAAAATGAAAAACATATTATATTTCCTGCTTTTCTTCCTTTTTAACCTTTGTATACAAATTTTACAGTCCTTGGGTATGAGATACCCTGCGCGAGAACTTTCGTTCGTTTTTTTTACGCAAGTGATGCCGGGTTAAAATAAAAAAACATAGAAATTAATCGTCTGATTAAAAGCTCAAGAAGTTTATAAAATCACCCCATCCTTGCAGTTTTGAACTGACAACATTACGTTTATTTGAGGAATTTCAGTTTTTAACATATTAGTTCTGGTATATTGCAAGAGCACCATTATGTTACAGAGTAAACAATTCCCTTTTTGTTTATGTTAATGGTTGTTAAGTGCGATCCACGCATTCACATATATTTAATCGAATAAATTTCTTTCAGTTCATAAGGAAATCAAATATACAACCTTTTCAGGTATCCTAATTGTTTCAAATAATTTATAACAATCATATAATGATATTATTAGAGTAAAAGTAGTCCTTTGGATATTTCAATATCGATCACTATAGATTACTGCCTTAACTTTACCGACAATCACTCGAATCTGTCCATCAAAAATTGGCACACCTTTTCACAGTAATCTCCAGAAGGGAATTTTTAAAGCTAGTTTTGACACATACACGCCCTGGTGTCTTTTTGTGACATCAGTACCATAAACTGTATTGATTTTTTCTCCGCAGATCTATGCATGAGTTTTTCAATTTAAAAAAAAGTTACTTAACGATCCATTTTCGATGCGCTTTTGTGGATATTGAAATCTTAATTGCAAAATTTTAAAAATTGCTTAAATTTTCTCTGTTGTAACGATTGAAGACTCTCAGTCCGACAAAGAAAACGTTTATTATGGATAGTTTATTATCAATTAACCCCATCAATCAAAACCCCTATAACTCACTTACCAATGCAGGAAAATGATAACTGATTTCAGAGAGCATAAAATTTATAATAATCATTCATTTTGTAAATGAATGTTCCCTAGAAAGAGACACGAACGATTAATATGAAGCTTGTACACGAATATTTTGCAGGATTTTTATTGTACATTCATACGCATATGAAGAGTAAAGTACATGTATATAAAACATTAATATATAGATTGATTCATAATTCGTGTGACTAATTTTAAAATCGTAACATTTAATCGCTATCTAAAAGTTCTTTTAGCTTGGCTTAAAGTTTTAAGAACAATTTAAGTACAATGCTAAAGAAAACCACATAAAAAAATTTATGTAAATAACTTGACTCAATAAAAATTAATGATGCTCTTAAATTGGTCACATTATTTTTTATTCAATCTGTTTAATATAATTAACTAATTTCTATTTACTGATGAAAACAAATCCAACAGCTCTTCAAATATTTTAATTATTTGCCTATTAGCTATAAAATGTCTTTCGGGCTTCTTAGAGCCACTGATAAAGGGTTTTGACATGTATGATTTGTCCATATCAACATATTTTTCACATTGAGATTCCAAAACGATGTTGACAGAACACAGCAATTGTATAATTATTGTCTTCGTGTCTAAAAGTTTTCCAAAATAGCTATTAGGGCTTCTATAGCTTAGTTTACTTGCCAAGAGTTCTTCTATTGTCATTGCAGTGATCTGAAACATTCGGTAAGCATACACGTACTTATTATCTTTCTGAAAATAAAAAAAATAACATTAAATCAAAAATTATAGTCATTTTTTTAGAGCAATCACATTATACATTCCAAAAATTTCAGGCAAAATTTTTTTTAAAAAAATTAAGTTAGTACTTACCTTGGAGTACTTACTTTCCAAAAACGAATATTTTTGGGACTGAAGCGACTCCTCATCCACAGCTGGGAATTCTTTTTTCTAGAATAGAAAAAATATTCACATATATTATAATTCTAATTTAAATAAAAAAACAAGGAACAAGAAAATAACAACAAAAAACTGAGAACAAAAAAAAATAGTTATAATAATACATTTTAGCAAACCCTGTTATATATACATATACATATACATATAACAGAGTTGCTAGTATATTATTGTATATATAGTTTGTAATGTATTATTGTATACACAAGAGAGCTTAGAACAAAGAAAAGTAGCTACAATAATATACATTAGCAAACTCTGTTATATACAAGATGATTATAATTAATGCTGTGATTTCAAAAAGGTTTTAATTTTAAAACTGCCTCGGAATATTTTGATATGTTGTTAGGAAGGAAAACCACATAGTTCCAAAATGTACCGATAATACCGCTGTCAGGGTGGACTGGTAAATTACTAAGACGTGACATGCGCTCCGCAGTTATAGCTGTGATAAAAATGCGGCCACACACAAAACGCTTTACCTGAGTGCTTCGTCATGATTCTAAGAAAGAGGAATTCTCGTGAAGCTTTTCTATCAGAACGTGACTATGCGTTAACAGCTATCAGGAAGCTCCAGACGTTAAAAAGCCTAAAATATCCAGCCCAATGACCACATATATCATCTGTAGAAAATGATAGATAAAGTAAAAAACCGGTTCATTTGACGAGAAACGTGGGGCTGGAATCAGTAGTGCACGAAGAGTTGGTCGAATGTTATATATGCCAACAGAACGGGCGTAAGGTACTACGGAGCCTCACCTGCACGATAGTCCACGGGAGCAGTCCAAGGGAACACCCCCTGGCATTATTCTGGAATTCAAATGTGACCGTGGCTCCGCTCAGGTTAGACTAACAAGTTGCCACCTTAAATGTCTTTCCTTTGATAGTGGCAGAAAAAATCCACCCCACTTGTAAAAAATGTTGTGACCATCCAGCTTCAACGGATCACAATCTGGGTTGCATTGAACTTTCTAAGGGGGATTTTACATCTGATCCCCTTATTATTATAGACATTTTGGCGATCAACAACCTTCTGGAGCTGATAGCAACAACATAATAACTGTAAACACACTTCTAATTCGGCCAAACTCTCTGGCTATCCAACTTGCCATCCTAAATGATCCTAGATATTCTCGATCGGTGACAAATCTGGGGATTGAGCAGGCAAGGGAAAGGCGGAAATGCAATGGAAGCAGTCATGTGAAACCCTTGCTGTTTGTGGGTGAGTATTTTCCTGTTGAAAAATGATTCCTGGGAGCCTTATCATGAGTGTCAACCCTGTCATAAGGCAGAACAATGTCAGAAACGTACCTCTAGGCTGTCATGGTGCATTGAATCTATATTAGGGGTGACCATGAGTTGTATGCGTTGGCCCCCATATCACCACACCAGTTGGAGGGGAAAGTGTAAAGTTGTATTGTGAAGGCAGAATCGAGACGTACTCCACGGGGCCTCCATACATGTAAAGGATTGTCATCACTGCCCGAATTGAATCTGGATTTGTCACTGACGATGACCTGATTTCATTCGAATACAGTCCAAACGGAGTCGAAGGTGTGTGTGTATCAATGGCAGTATGCGTAATGGGTACCGCGATAGCAATTTTCCTTTAGCCAAGTGCCTTTAAATGGTACGGACTGACACAGAGGCCAGTAGTGAGGGTGTTTCCTATGTATGGATGGTGGACAATGACACAGTTGGCGTGTCGTAAGATGGGATGGTCTCCTCCTGTCTATGGCATACTGAGCCTAGTTGCCTAGAAACAGACTTCTCTCTAGTCCAGTGGTCCCAACACCTCCTCAGAGTAAATTCAGAACCACTTAGGTGGTGAACTACTCGCCGGGTTGACCACCCGGTTTCCATCATCACTATTATTCTTTTCTTCTATAATTCTGACAGTTGCTCATATTGTCTCCAATGGCGTCGTAATGGCATTTCTTGTTAAAAAGCGTCCCTCAACATCAGATTTAATACACCCGAACAAGCTCTGCTTACCTGTTGTATAGTCCAAGAAGAACGAAGTTCAACGGTTTTTGGTGACATTACTCAATGCTCAATCACTCTGTATTCTAAATCATTTACATATCTCCCTGACATGCACATTCATGCGAAGTTTCGTAACAATCCCACTCTTATTTCTTGGTGCACCAATTTTTACGGCAAAGACTGCTTTTTTGCTCACCTTTTAATCAAAATAACTTTAACCATAACGTAACTAAGAAAAAGACCAAAAAGTAGCTAGTAAACAAAAACTATGTGTAGTTAATGTTTAGCATGAAATCACTAAACTCATTGCAGTAAATTAGGGGCTGAAACGTTAGAAAAATTATAAAAATATAATTCATAAGTTTAAAAAAAAACTGTAGAAATATCGAATTAAAAGTTGTAACTGCAACCTCTAGTTTCAAAATGCAGTTTCTCCTACAACTTTACTGCAGACAAGGCTTTTAAAAATATCTATATCTTTATTTCTACCTGGCATAAAATGAAAAGAAAAACTATTTTAGAAATAGAAATATTTAAAGTTTAATATTTTTAAATGAAAAATTGCCTGAGCTATAGAAAAGGTACATTTTTTATTCTAAGGCAATCATTTTCAATTCTTATCTGCTTGAACTTTAGGATTCAACTGGAGAGATAATATAATGGTTCGAGATAATTTACAGATTATTTCTGGGCGTTTGCAAGTTAAAATATCTTCAACGCATTGCAAACTTAGTTATTAAACGAAAACAATAAAAATTCCATATGAAATTTGCAATGGCACTAACATTAAAGGTTTTTCAAAGGGTTGATTTCAAAGGGTATTAAAATTTCTTATTTAAAGAAAAATTCTACAGATGTTTGTGGATATTTCCAACAGGTAAATAGAAAGTTTGGTATCATGTACTTATTTTCTTACTCTAACAGGTTGCGAGCAGTTGGATTTTTCTACAACACTATTTTTTTTCGTTAAAATTGCTTAAGCAATGACTTAAATATTGCTTAATCTTTCATAAAACTTTTTTCATCTGTAAAAAAGGTGATTGTTTTTGTAATAAAAATGCGTACTACTTTTGATTTTCTATTGAAAATAAATTAAAATGTTCGAAAAAAATTATTTTTTTACTTTTTAAAATTTATTAAAACATGAAAGAAAAATTAAAAATAAATAAAATTCAGAAAACAAGATTGGATATTTTGAATAATTTCATTACTCTAATTATTTTTCTTCCCCATCCAAAGTATTCCATGTATTTCTTGAGAAGATTTGAATGAGATTTGTCAATTGGATTTATTAAGATTGCTCAAAGTCATTCGATACATTGAATGTAAATATCACTTTTTGTTATTTATTTCATTTCGGATTTTAAAATTAATTTTTAATTTTCGGAAAACTTTAAAACGAAAAAATACGTGACTACTTAAAACAATACTAAAATGTTTCGTATAATTCTGAAAGACTACTTTTTTTATGCTAAAACTTTTCGCATGGAGCTCTTGAAATCTTTTAGAATATTCTAAGGATCGGATTAACTTTTGTTTTACAATTTTTGAATAAATATACTTGGATTTTCAAATTGTTATATATTTAAATATATTTAAAATTTATTTATATCGATAGTATTTTCTACAAATTCGAATACTGTAGCAATGCTTATTTTAAAGGTAAATATTAGAATATTTCGACTTAAAATTACATGTTTCATTTTTGAAGAAATGTAGTAAAAATTTAATATTAAATTTCCCTAAAATTACTTTTTCTTTTGTATGTAAATTAACGTTATAGACGTACAAGTAACAAAAATTACCTTATGTACATTTTTAAGCCTATTTTCATATGGCTCTAGTTTATTGTGTATTATTTGTCCTTAAAATGTGAAACGCCAAAAAGCAAATTCGTCCTCCCCTAACAATATATCAGAAAATTTACCGATTTCAGTTAAATATGATAGCCAAAATGTATTTTATCAAAATAAATTGTTAGCTTTTCGAATCAAGAGTTTACCTTACCATAAATATCCTACATTTTTTTCGCATGGTTTTTCATCACTATAATATCATCTAACTGTCAACAGTAATAAAAGTTACGAATCTGGGCTTTTTTTGACCGATGGAAGCAAATCAATATATACAAAGTAAAGAATGAGAATATTAAAAATTGTACTCATGTTTATAAAGAAAAATATCAATTGCTAATTTTACAGTTACATTTCTTCTCATATACTGAAAAATAGTAAGCAGTAATGTACTTCTCAGTCAACATATATTAAAACTTTTATAATCCCTTGCCTCAGAATCGACAGGTGGCCGCGGTAGCCAAATGGTCTAGGCATCGGATCGTAGCTAGCGTGTCATGAGTTCGATCCCAGTACCACCGAAGACCCGCCGTGTAGGGGAGCGATGCACGTTAAATCTGTCGAGAGCTCAAACGTCCTCCCGTTGGTGTGGTAGTTAGGACAGGGGGGTGCCAGCTCAGGTGTCGTCCACGCCACTTGACCACGGTTCAAAATTACGCGGACCGTCCCCAAAAGCCCTCGTGTAGCAGAACAGTGGGACGTTAATATTCACTCACTCAGAATCGACAGACTTCAATGGCTAAAATAAGCCTCCCACTTCTTAGAAGAAAAATCGAATGATAAATATAACTTGTTATTTTTTAATACTTGATATTTTATCGCTTAATACAAATTTAAAATTTAAAATTTGATAAATTTAATACATGCAAAGTTAAATATGGCTAAAATGACAGTTAATATAAAAGTATGATTTACAACAAGCATTAATATAAAATAAAAATCAACTTAAAAATAATAATAGTTTTTAACAGAATACAAACATTTTCTTACCAAGATATCTTGTAATGATTTAAACTGACTTAAAAAAGCTTCAATTTTCTTAACTAGGTTATCAATTTGTGCTGGTACATTTTCTTTCTCACAGTAGTCTGTCTTATCATTTTCGAACCCGCAAGGGTTTATCCAAAAATCCTTAGACATTATACAACTCCAGCAAATTGAAATACAAATTTATGAATATATAACAATACCTGTAAAGTAAAATATTTCAATATTTTGGTAGTAGCCTAGAATCAATTTGTAATTATAAGAATATCTTTAGTTGCGTACAAATTAGAACTGAATCATAAGTAATTAATTGGTGTATAGCGAGTCACTTAAATTGAAAAAAAAAAGGAAAATTTTTCTTTTTTTAGTAAATGCTTGTTCATTTTCGCGCGTGTTTTTGTTCTGAACAATGGCATACACTAGGGTGAAGCTTGGGATTTTATCCACTGCCCCTCTGTACATCAAGAGATTTTAATTTTTTGCTTAAATATTATATCTCGATGCTTTAATCAACACGTTTCTTAAAGTGAAACTCCCTTCCATGAAAGAAATCTGATTACGGCATTGCTATATAATGAATCAATTTCTAAATACATAGTTTTTATTTTTATATTTAATTGTACTGAATAAAAGAAGGAGAAAAATAATATTCAAACTTCTCAAATAAAGAGTGAACAATCTAAGCATTACACAAGATATATATAATTTTAAAAAAAAATAGAGTTATAACGCATTTTCACAGCGATTGTGAAACAAGAATCTGTGGGGGGAAAAGGAGAAAGATAAGAGGAAAAAGGGTATCAACTTAAGCAAAGCATAAAAGCTATTAAGTTCTCTAGATTACCGACTGAGGATGGTGTTAGGGGTTTAAGCAAACCTTATGAATCCAATTTTCTCTAAGTGGAAGAATTTATACATAATAGCATTTTCAAATAAACAAGAATCTAAACAAAGAATATACCAAAAATTATAACACTAAAATCTTAAAATGAACGGAAGCCCACCAGCGCATCAAAATAGAGTCACTGTTTGTGCTTCTGAGAAAGATTAGTCCGCATAAATTTTGCAATCAAAATAAGTTAAATTGCAAATAAAATACAGAATTATTTTGTAATATTTTTTTTTAAAAACTTTAAAATCAATTTTGGTTAATAAATTGTTTAGTATTTAAAACAAAAAATTGTTAAAATAGCAGAGATTCAGAAAAGTTGTCGGTTTTATCTACATAATATAATTCAATTACATATCCATATAATAGAGTTATGTGGTGTATTTTTTTAATCAAAAAAGAAAAAATGTTGTTAAAATACATTAGCACGTGAATCTGCTTTAAAAGTGAATTCAACATGGATAAATTCAGATTTATTTTATGAACGCTGTATACCATTTACATTAACTAATTAGTTTACAGTGTTGTTAATAACACGAAGACTGGAAGCTTCAATGAAATCACGTTCTTTTTACTGATGAGAGTTACTTGAGCAGAGATTCTCAGCTCCAGTTGATATGAAGGGTGGTACAGATACAGTTGCATCTCGCTAACAACAGGGAAAGAAACCTTTAAGATGGGGCGTTTGTGTGGGGAGACATGACGTTGAATGAACGAATGGAGTTCCATATTTTTGGCAAAGTTTTTAACATTTGATATATCTACCCTTGAATCTGATACAACATTTTACACGTTGTGACGAGTTTTTCATAGGTTGGTTTAGCAGATGTGGAGCTAATTTATCCCACTCTTTTTTAGAGAATGTTTTGGAGGATATTTCCTTGAAAAACACTTCTCCAAGACATCCCAAGCATTTTCAGTGGGACTCAGATTTGGCGAACGTACAAACCATACAAGTCGTTGAATATCTTCGTCATTTGGACAATCCTCAATATCGTCTGTTCAAGGACATGTTGCTTTGATGCCCATGAAATCAAATTTATCTCTGACAATATCACGAAAAAGGAAAGCATAAGGGAGAAAAATTTCCTTGATGTATCTTTGACCGGTTATTACTCCAGTTTCAACACAAAAAGGGGCGTGCTAGAGTTGATTATGATGACGGCATATACAATAATACTGCATGTAGGATATCGGTCCCTTTCCTGGATATTTTCTGGTCGATAAGCAGAATAGTAGATGCCAGATCAACAGTCGTCTACTATTAAATCTAATTCTGAACTTACTCTTATCAGTGAAGAGAACAAAAGCCCGGTCTTGATCGGTCCAAATACGACGATCACGACACTACCGTAAACGCCCCCCTCCCCGGAGAAGTCTGAACAACGGAACATACACAACAGGTCTCCATGCATAAAGTCCTCGTTTTCAAAAGCATATGAGTACCGTTTTTAGGGAGATCCATTTATCTGTGGCAGTAAACTCAACTGACACATGCCTAATGGTGCTCCTATCTCTTTTTACCAATCTGACAATGTACCTGTCTTCCGCAGGTGTCAAGCATCTAACACTGCCTCCTCTATGACGCTTACTACACATTCCAGTGTTTGGAAATGCTTTCCAGTTTTCAATCAACAATATATATGATACCAAAACCTTTACTAATTTTTATTATTTTTTACTTTTCTCCAATCTTTCCGATTATGTGTTTATGCTTAAGATTCTATCAATGAGATCAGAAAGACATATCTAAAATTTCACGCTCATCAACTGAAACATTCTGATTAAATTTTCACTTTAAACAACACCCCTCTTCACGAGTCAAATCCTTTACATCTCTTATCAGAGCTATCAAGAAGCAAACACATTGAAATGAAAAATTGGCATACGCACATTGGCATTCTTCTGGTATCTCACTCATATTCTCATTTCCCTTTTTTTTCTGGGTACAATTTTTTGTTTCCTATGGGTGATAATTGCCCATTAGTACGAGGGTGAGCCGGAAAATAAGTTTCCCTTGTCGACTGTTGTCAGAGTTGTGTATAAAAGTCAAAACATCGAACGAGGCATTAATGATAAGACCTAACTTTATTTTTCCGCATAACTACCAAGTACATTGAGACATTTGTCATACCGTTTGATAAGCTTCAAAAAGCCCTGCAGAAAAAATTCAGGGCCTTGCACACGGAAGAAACGTTTAACGGCTTGTTTGGCATTAGCGTTGCTTCTAAATCCCTTTCAGGCGAGATTCTTCTTTAAAGCCAGAAACAGATGAAAGTCACTTAGTGCGAGATCAGGACTGTATGGCAGATGGTATAGGTACTCCCAACCAAGAGTTGCAATATGATTTTGCGTTGCTGTCACCGAGTGGAGTCTCGCATTGTCATACAACAACAGAACTCCAGATTTACGAAGCACGGGCTGCTTTTTCCGAATCACCTCTTTCAATTTCGATAGGGTGTCACAGTACTTAGTAGCATTGATGGCTCCAACCTCTAAAAAGTCCATGCAGAAGTAAACGCTTCTTTCGTACGCAAAGCCCTGAGTTTTCCTGCAAGGTTTTTTGAGCTTATCAAGCAGTATGACAAATGTTTCAATGTACTTAGTACTTATGTGGAAAAATAAAGTTATGCCTTATCTTTAATGTCTCATTCTATGCTTTGACTTTCATACTCACATCTGACGACAGTTGACAAGGGAAACTTATTTTCTGACTCACCTTCGTATGTAACATACAAAATGAATAGAAACACGCATGAATCGAAAATGAAAAATGAACGGGGAAAGCCGAAATACAATTGCTTATCTAAATAGCTGATAACCTTAACTTGTATATATTGACAACAATTTTCTAGTGACATTTTTTTAGCAATGTGAATAATGAAAAGCTAAATGAGCTATATACAAAAAGAAACCCTAATAAAAATATCATTCAATAAATTGGAAACATAACTTAAGATTCTGCTCTTACGTTTTTGCTGTTATCAATGAGATTTAAAGGTCTCTATTGTACAGTGTCAATTAAGGTAAAAGTGGTTTTAAAAAAATCGTTTTTATAATCTCCGTGTATTTTTATTGGGATTCTCGTTATCTTTTACGAATATTTATCTCATCTCATTATCTTTTTATTGGTTCTCATTATCTTATGTGACATTGAAAATGCAACACCAAAAAGGTGTGGACAGAAAACTACGCAAATTTCAAGGTAGGTGCATCTTGCCAGATCTCGGCTGACACGTGTTTAGAAACATCCAAGGATGCATCGGTTGTGGTAAATAAGGTTGGAACAAATAAATTTGGCAGACTCAGGGGGTGCTGGCTCTGCCTGACAGAAATCAGCTCGCATGCATCGACGCATTTAGCGATAAGTGATGGAGGCCTTGCAAGTCCCATCTACCGCCATTTGCAAGATATGCAGGCCCCTCTTGATGTTTCTATATTGACTAGAAACATTTCTTGTCCATTGATGATAGTGTTCTGAAGGCATGGTATCCATTAAGAAGACTACCATTAATTCTTTAAATCACACGATTCAGTTTGCAATGGTGGGAGCTAAAGGGACGAGGATGACGGAATGGCACAGGATCGTGCTACTAGATGAGAGGAAGAGATATTCACGCTTCGGTATGTCCAGTATTAGTCACCATGTACAAGTATCGCACTGAAGTGGTAACAGATGCAACTCGATCGCATTTGTAGAAATGGTAGACACCGTAGGTTAAATGAAATCGTCTCGCGTTGATTAATAGAAAAATGAGAACTAATTTTCAGGAATCTATATCCATACTCCACTGACACTTTGCCTAAACGTGTTGATTCGTGTATCACCATCTATAGCTCTATAAACTACTAATCTGATGTCGTTCTAATTATGTGTGATATTAACCGTTTCAAAATAAACAAGATTTAATGTTCATTGCTGCTGTATTGTGTCTGTTGAGTTACTCCACTTTCTGGCTACACTTTTTTTCACATTGCATTTTTAATGTCTCATATAACCGGATGTGATACGTAGTGTCTGACTTTTCGCCAATCTATGATCAAAATTCTTTAATTTTCT
This sequence comes from Trichonephila clavata, assembly GCA_019973975.1. Taxonomy (NCBI): domain Eukaryota; kingdom Metazoa; phylum Arthropoda; class Arachnida; order Araneae; family Nephilidae; genus Trichonephila; species Trichonephila clavata. Next base: position 20,607 of record BMAO01014651.1, on the reverse strand, counting down.
TTGTAAATTTTGTGAAAATGTTCTCTCACTGTACACAAAGTAGATTTAAAAAAAGACTCTCGCAAGTGTAATTAAAGTTTATTATGTTATATTACTGCTTCACTCTCCTCTGCTCTTTTTCTCTCTCTCTCATCATTTTTTGTAGTCACAATATAAATCATATTATATTGTATATATATATTATTTTTGTATTGTTTTTTAAAAAATTTTCTTAAATTCAATATTTATATATATATATATATATATATATATATATATATATATATATATATACAAGAGGTGATCAAATGAAAAGGTACGAAACGACACGGTGGGTACAAATATAGACTTTATTCAAAATATACACCATAGGACTGAGCACAACGATCCCACTGATGAACAAGCCGCAGGATTCCTTGTTCCCAGAATTCCTGTGGCTGTGACGAGACCCAGTCCTTCACAGTGTCCTTGAGTACGTCGTCCGAGTTGAAGCGCTTTCCTTTCAGATGTTTCTTCAGTGGACCAAACACATGGAAATCGCAGGGTGACATGTCCAGACTGTAGGACGGATGGTTCAACGTCTCCCATTGGAACTTGTCCAGTTCCATTTGTGTGACTCTGGAGACGTGTATAAGCGCGTTATCATGGAGCAGAATCACACCCTCCGTGGTGAGCAGCCCCGGTCTCTTGTTCTTGATGGACCTGCGTAGGCGTCGGAGTGTCTCACAGTACACATCGGAGTTAATGCTTTTTCTGTGCTCGAGTAATTCTGTGCTCGCATCATTTGGACGCCGCTTTTTATAAGAGCCTTTGCTCTCTCCTGCGCATGCGGGCACCCGCGCATGATCCGATCCCAGTCAGAGTCTCCAATGGCATCCCGAGATGACTCGCTACATTCTCCCTTGGCGGAATATGCAAATATTTAACTGTTTCATTTTTATGTCGTTTGGTACCTTTTTTTTTTGATCACCCCTTGTATATATATAATCTTTTTTCTTACATAAATTCTTTATTATTATTTTTTAATTAGTTCACGTGTATTTCATGTTTTTATGACATTGACTGATTCACTTGTTCAAAATAATAATTCTTCTGAAGAAAAAACAATTAAAAGCATTACATACGAGTGAAGATTCGAAAACATTTCTGAGACTTTAAAGACTTTGTCGTAGTCTCTCACTACCCCTATGATTATTAACTCCTCTTTGCACATTATCTAAATTCGGGTAAGTTGGATTCATAATTAACAACTACTTAATTAATAAACCAATATTATTTATTAAAAAATCTTTCTTATTATAGAAATACACAAATATTAATCAAACTTTAGGAACAACAAATTACAGTGGAGTGAGATAAGAATTCAATTATGAACGACGGAACACTAACTGAAACTACGGAAAATAACGCATACAATCAAACTACGCATTTAAATCTAATTTATGAAAATAACAGACCTGATATCTTTTTAAGGCAGGATTCTTTAATACTTGATGGATCTAAAGAGCGGCTTCAATCCTTGATATCTTCAGTTCCGTCCAAACCGAATTAATGAACCTTTTTCAATAATCTTCCTACGGCGAACAAACTTCACTAGTTAAACTAACCTCTCAGAATCACCTTTTTAATCAACCTCGTAGTTATCTCCTCTATCAAACCACGTAGTCATCCTCATCTCTTCATTTCATTTCTCCCTTTTATATCTTTTTCGAACTCGCTAAACCCGAAACTATCTTGTTTGCATAAGTCACACTTTTGGCTCTCAGCGGGGATTGGTTAAAATAAATACAATCTTAAAGGAATTGAGAGAAGGTTAGTGAAACGCGTAAGCACCCGTCACAACCCCCTCCGAGAAAAAAAGCGTGACTTATTGAAGGTCTAAACGACCTGCAAGAACTCGCTTAATTTACCTAACATCTGAAAAACACTGAACCTGCACAAAATTTTAACTACTCTAGAATGCCTAAAAATACTGAACTTGTAGAAAGTTAACTCACGAACTATATAATGCCTGAAAACACTGGATCTGCCGAAAATTTTAACTCTCTAAGTTAGAAACTTTAATTAAACTAGCACACAGAAATGACTACTCAAAAGGGGTACTCCACTCCAATTTATTGCTCTTGTACAAACATACAATCCCTACAGTGCATCACATTCGGGCGAAGATCAGGGGAAAACCTTTCCAGGAAAAATCCCTGATCATGCACTTTACTTAAGTGCTAATAAATATAAAATTTTACATTAATATCTTCTCACGACATCATTTTCATCGCATCACTATGTTCAGGGACTGCTGCCCTGAAAGGAACCCTTGTCAATTTTTTCTAAAACATGACATTAAATGCACAGAACTTTTATACAACTTCCTTATTGACATAAAATATGGCATACATTATATTATATATATATAGTTTCATAACAAAATAACCTTCATCTGGTTTCATTTTCAAAAATTCCCAATCAATCGCGCTGCGCTGTTAATGTTTTTTTGTTAGTAATCCTAATTACGCCGCGCCCAGAAACCAGACATTACTTATACATCTTAATAATTACACACAAAAATATATACATTTTTTACATAGAATATATTACAACAAACAATACAAGTAATCTCACATATAAAGCCTCGTCTTTAATGTGTAGCAAAACAATTGCAATTCAACAAATGTTTTTCCACAATTTGGAAAAAAATTAAATACATAAGTTTTTTCAACCGATATGAAAATACACACAACGCAGCAACTCTTTTGTAGGTTAATTTTACAAAAAAAAAAATAGACTAGCCCACATGCAAAATACTCCAAACTGTCTGTCAGAGGAAAAATAAACAAATTAGAATTATATAACCTGGCTAGTCTTTAGATCCAATCTGCATAGGCTTTGTCTCCAACCATGGCCTCTGTGCTGGATGACCTTGTCCTAGGGTTGTCCTCTCTGCGCTCCCACCTTCTGGGTCTCCTCTTCCATCGAGTCCGTTGAAGTTGATATGCTCCTGCTGAGGCGTTGATTTCATTTGTGAGAACTGGAACTTGGCTGTTGTCCACTGGACGTCGGCTCCGAAGATTGTATGGGTAGCTCCTTTCCTGATGAGGTCTGTTGTACTTGAATCTGTGGGATGGTCCTGGAACAGCTCTTTCAGAACTATTTTCTTCCACCTTTCTATACCGCTTTCTGGAGGGGCGAGACGGCATTGACGAAGAAATCTTTCTCTTGTCTCGGGATACTTGGGCCTCTAGTCTCTTCTTCTTTTGAATATTATCTCTCCAAGAGCCTGGTCTTCCTCTTTTCTCTCTTTCAGTCCAATAGGGTCTTTTTTTCCTGAAATTATACACGTCACCCCCCCCCCCGAAGAAACAGCAGATTCCGTCCGTCCACGTTTTTTTCTCACCTCCACTCCATCGCGTCTATTCGCAACTATATCTCTACTACCATTTGAATTTCCTGATTTCATCCTCTACGACAACCCCCATCACTCTCCGATTGCACCAATCTCGACTGCCCATCATCCGACCTGACTGATGCCACTGCACCATGATCACTACTATTGTCACTTTCCGACTCGGCAACACTGTCTTCTCTTTGATGGTAAATTCTCACCCGGTACACATTAACCGTTATTCTTTTACCAAATTTTAATATTACTAAATTATTATTATTTTTTACACTCAGAACTTTATATGGGCCCTCAAACTTTGGCATAAATTTACCTACTATTTTCTTACTTGTCGAATTTAACGGGTGAGTTTGAACTAATACTAGATCATCAACTTTCACATTATTTTCAAGCCTCTTTTTATTATAATATTTCGCCCACTTCTCTTGCTGGCGCTTTGTATGAATTCTGGCCTCCTCAAGCAACCTTTCTATGTTCCCACAAACTAAATCTGATCCATCAGTTACCATAACTAAATTCTGAAAAGGGGTGATTAAATTTCGACCTAAAAATAATTCCGCCGGTGTTTTACCCGTTGTCTCATGTACTGCTGTCCTAATAGCATAACCGAACTCTGGCAGAAATTGATCCCAGTTAGTGTGATTATCCGCGACAAAACTCGAAATCATTTTTAAAAGAGTGCGATTAACTCTTTCTGTTTGATTAGCTTGTGGACGATATACCACAGTTTTAACGTGTTTTATGTTCAACCTGCGACATACTTGCTCAAAAACTTCGGATATCATTTGGGGGCCGTTATCGGTGACTAATTTTACAGGAGCTCCATAACGCGCAATATAATTCTCAAAAAATGCATTGGCAATTGCTTTAGCCGAAGCTTTCCTTAAGGGAACTATTTCAACCCATTTAGAAAAATTATCTGTAATTACTAAAATAAATCTATAGCGTTCTGGACTAGTTGCAGGGTATGCGCCTAACAAATCTAAAGATACGATTTCATTCGGAAAATTCGTTACTATCGGAATTAATTGACCAGCTGGTAATCCGTTTTTATAATTGACTTTTTGGCATTGGTCGCAGGTTGCTACATATTTATAAATGTATTTCCTCATGTACGGGAAATAACACGCCTCTTTTAATTTTAAGTAGGTTTTCTTTTTGCCTAAATGGCCTGCCATCGGCGAGTCATGGAATTCTCGCATAACATCTTTACGTAATGTTTTAGGTATAAATACCCTTAATTCACCTAGTGTGGTTGTATATTTTGCATAATATAGCAATCCGTCAACGATTTTAAAGTCATGGGACCCATTTCTACAGATTGATTCATTAATGGCACTATCGTCCGGATTTTCCAAAAACTTCATGATGTGACCTAGCTCCGGATCATTTCTCTGTTCCTCTCTCAACTGTTCTCTAGACGATAATACTAACGATCTAATCACCGCACAAGACACCTTTGGTTCTTCATTACTTTCTAACGGGTTTCTAGACAACATATCAGCCACTAAATTTTCCGTACCTGGGCGATGTTCCCATTCTACATTAAACTTTGCCAACTTTAGTTTTTGCCCTGCATTTAATTTAGTCCTTAACAAATCTATCCATACCGGATCGTCCAAAACTGCCAATTTCTCAATTTGTGAATCCGGAATGATTTACGATTTAGACAGAAAGTCCAAACTAATCTTTGCATGTGACATAAAATCAATACCTAGGATGCATGGATATTGCATCTCAGCAATCACATGAAATTTCCACAACTTCGAAAATTCTCTTATTTTAATTCTCAACTCAACTGTGCCTAAATCTCTGCATTGTGACCCTTGAGCTGTAACTACTTCAGCTAACGATTTTTTAATAGGACAGAAAGAAAAATATGACCGGTATGTTTTTTTCTGAAATAAATGACTTTTCCGCACCTATATCCCAGAGCGCTTTTAGAAATGTATCATGCAAAAGAATCGGCACATACGGAAGTTCAACTGGTGATAATCGTAATGAATTAATTTTAATTCTAATAGGAGGATTTGACTCAATACGATCTCTTTGAAAGTTTAAATTGGCATTTCTCTGCCTTCCGCTGTTGCAATCAACACGCCTCCAATTCTGCTTTGCTGAATCATCATTAGGACCCTTCCTAACCACCATCCTACGGTTCTGATACCGGTCTGTTCTCTGATTGGGCTGATTGTAGCGATATCCTCCCTCGATTCCTTGATTTTGATAATTACGACGAGAAAAATTATTCGCACCCCTGCCTAGTCCTCTTTGATCATTTTGACTATTTCCGACCCCAGTATCTCTCCAATTTCTATTATTCCTTCTTTCCTCAGAATTCCTACTCACATCCCAACTTCGACTAGCAAAATTATTACTCGAACCCTGGTTTTCCCTGCAGCTATGACGTTCCTCATACCGGTCTACCAACTCTATCAATTGAGCTTTCGTTGTGGGGTTTCGAACTTCTAAATAATCCATTATTTGGGGTTCTAGTCGCATTACTATGTGATCGATCAATTTTATCTCATCATAATTCAAATCCAAAGTTTTATGTATTTTTAATAGCTGAAAAATAAAGTCTGACGGGGCTTGACCTCTCCGTTGTTTTGATGAAAAAAACTGAGCTTCTAGCTCTGATTTATTCCGTATTACCGGAAAACTATCTGACAATTTCTTTTTAAGTGTTGCAAATGCAGTCGCTTCTTCATTTACACACTCGAAGCCTATCACTTCAAACCAGTCTAACGCTCTCCCAATTAAATGACCTTTTAAATACGCACATGATAGATTCGCCGGTATTTCATAGTAGGCTATATTGTCATCGATATTGGAAATAAACTCAGACACATTTTCTTTACCCGAAAAAAAATAATTCCGGCAAAACTCTAAATCCTGCACCTGCTCTTAATTCCGGTATTTCGTTTGGGCGCCAGTGTCGTAGTCTCTCACTACCCCTATGATTATTAACTCCTCTTTGCACATTATCTAAATTCGGGTAAGTTGGATTCATAATTAACAACTACTTAATTAATAAACCAATATTATTTATTAAAAAAATCTTTCTTATTATAGAAATACACAAATATTAATCAAACTTTAAGAACAACAAATTACAGTGGAGTGAGATAAGAATTCAATTATGAATGACGGAACACTAACTGAAACTACGGAGAATAACGCATACAATCAAACTACGCATTTAAATCTAATTTATGAAAATAACAGACCTGATATCTTTTTAAGGCAGGATTCTTTAATACTTGATGGATCTAAAGAGCGGCTTCAATCCTTGATATCTTCAGTTCCGTCCGAACCGAATTAATGAACCTTTTTCAATAATCTTCCTACGGCGAACAAACTTCACTAGTTAAACTAACCTCTCAGAATCACCTTCTTAATCAACCTCGTAGTTATCTCCTCTATCAAACCACGTAGTCATCCTCATCTCTTCATTTCATTTCTCCCTTTTATATCTTTTTCGAACTCGCTAAACCCGAAACTATCTTGTTTGCATAAGTCACACTTTTGGCTCTCAGCGGGGATTGGTTAAAATAAATACAATCTTAAAGGAATTGAGAGAAGGTTAGTGAAACGCGTAAGCACCCGTCACAACTTTGCTTTTGAAACTTTTTTCCTAGTAACATTCTTTATTGAATTCTTCTAGTTTATTTCGGAACGGCAATCTTCTTTATGTGTAAAAGTCATTTTATAAATATACTTGAAGCAATTTTTTTTTTACATATTTGCTGATAACAAACTAAAATTGGCAGTAGGATATCATATTGAACGAAAGAGTTCAAAATACTACATTGCTTCGGAAACACAAAGGCGAATACAATACATAGAAATCATTGAAATATGAAGGATGAGCAAAGGGTGTTATGACCGCGTCAAGTTATACTGAACTGCATTCACGTTTTATGTGAATCAAAAATCTTCGTGGAAAATGATTTGCTATTTTTTTCCTTAGAATGTCTTTTTTTTTTTTTTTTGTCTTATAAAAACTACCAAAGTGAAAATTTTTAAAAGTGTTATTGAATTTAGAATTGTAAGATAGAACAGGGTTTGTACTCATTAAGAAATCTATGAATGAAAACCGGTTTTTAAATTAAATACCTTATGTTCGTAATAAAAACTGAAAACTGCTAAAAGGTTAAAGGAATACTTTCAAGTAATATATAAGACTACAAATGGTGCTATAATTATGAACATAATAAACTTTCTTATTGAATGGCTTATATACGTAGCGAGTCAGAGTGTTTAAAGTGTTTCAATAAAAATCGTCTATTTTTTATAAAATGCATATTTGAAACATTTCTTTTTTATTCTATTATGCTGTGATAAAAAAAACAGAGATTACTTTTATGAAAAAAAAATTTTGCTGTACTTTTTTCAATCGGAATTTTATTTTCAAATTATTAAATATTAATTTTGAACACCAGTGTATATATATGTGTATGTGTGTTTAATATATATATATATATATATATATATATGTATCCTATATATTATTATATATATGCATATTATTAATATAAATTTTTTTCATTCGTTTCTTAATATTAAACGATGTTGTGGTTTTGTTGCCTTATCTGTTTTTTTCAAATTTTTCAACTATAAATTATTTAATTGAATGAAAAAAGGTGAATGATTGAAAAGGTATCTTTCTTGTTTCAATATTTAAATTTTGTTCAAATGCTACTGAAAAAAATGTAAATCTGATATTTCAGAAAAAGTACAAGATTCCATGTTTTCGATTGAAAGCCATTTCTTTGGCCAAGATTCTACGTTTAGCATGTTTTTATTTCCATACAATATCTAAAATATTGTTAGGGCTTGATAACATAATTTAGCATAAGTTAAATAGTGCCCCCCCCCGGCGTTTTCGACTCAGCAAAACATTTTCCAAACACACTCAATGATGAATGCAAACCGCGAGTTGGTTTTATTATCAGCAGAAAACGCTCCTTCCACTTTTAATCTGGTTATCATTCTCTCAAGAGAAAACGTAATTTTTTTGCCTTTAATGCATAAAACTGGTACCGGATTTGCATATCAAGCATCATTCTTCTTTTGGCGAAGGAAATTTCATTGTGTATGTGTGTGTATTTGCACGCTGAGGATTATAACTAGCTTAAAAAATTACACTTATATTTAAATAATTATAGATAGAGCCTTGTTACCTAAGACTATTTATAATTTTATAAATTATGTTACTTTTTTGCTAAGCATTTAGGAAATCGATATATTATCTTCTTACTAATAATATAAATATCGGTTAACATTTTCCTCTCTTAGCTGTAAATGTATCTGGAAAAAAAAGCATTCATTTGATTAAATTAATTTTGATAGTGTTGAAATTAGAGTAAATAAAATTCGGAGAAACTTTTAAGAAACAAATGTTTTTAATATTTTTCTTTACTATTAATTGCATTAGGTGTTTAAAAATTTAAGTTTTTATATCATAAACTTAATGATATACATAAACTGAAAATTTTAGAAATTCTGCATATTCTTTGATTTAGGAGATGATTTTCTTCAATTTTTTTTACTGCATCCTTTTATTTGTTAGGGTTGATGACATTTAACACTCTTCTGTAAATATCTTTAAAATTAATACTTTGTTGTAAATAAATTGAAAAAGCCATTCATAAGGTGTCCAGAGAGAGATTTATTAGATATTATATCAATAAGATAAAAATTGAGATATAATAATTGTACAAGGTATTATGCACGTTGAATATTTGCAATTAGATCCTCGATTTGTCCTTATACAAGGGGTGATCAAATGAAAAGGTACGAAACGACATAAAAATGAAACAGTTAAATATTTGCATATTCCGCCAAGGGAGAATGTAGCGAGACATCTCGGGATGCCATTGGAGACTCTGACTGGGATCGGATCATGCGCGGGTGCCCGCATGCGCAGGAGAGAGCAAAGGCTCTTATAAAAAGCGGCGTCCAAATGATGCGAGCACAGAATTACTCGAGCACTGAAAAAGCATTAACTCCGATGTGTACTGTGAGACACTCCGATGCCTACGCAGGTCCATCAAGAACAAAAGACCGGGGCTGCTCACGGAGGGTGTGGTTCTGCTTCATGATAACACGCGTCCACACGTTTCCAGAGTCACACAAATGGAACTGGACAAGTTCCAATGGGAGACGTTGGACCATCCGTCCTACAGTCCGGACATGTCACCCTGCGATTTCCATGTGTTTGGTCCACTGAAGAAACACCTGAAAGGAAAGCGCTTCAACTCGGAAGACGTACTCAAGGACACTGTGAAGGACTGGGTCTCGTCACAGCCACAGGAATTCTGGGAACAAGGAATCCTGCGGCTTGTTCATCAGTGAGATCGTTGTGCTCAGGCCTATGGTGTATATTTTGAATAAAGTCCATATTTGTACCCACCGTGTCGTTTCGTACCTTTTCATTTGATCACCCCTTGTAGTATAGTGTTACATTAACAGAGTTTGATTTATATAGCAGATCATGAACTGCTTTATTCACTTATAGTGCATTCATGTAATGTTAAAATTAAGTGTCAATAAATGATGTATATTAAAATAAGTATGATTGTTAAATAAAACTGGCTTATAAGAATTTTCTGCTTCTGTATACGAGAAATTTTCATGAAAACAATTTAATTCGATCTATTATAAAATAATTTTATTAAAAAGCCTATTTCTTTAAACATGTTTCTTAATTTATTCAAAAAAGTCAAATTCATTTCTTTCTGAATGTTGGACACAAGCATTTCTTAAAAAAATTCAAAGCTTTTGAAGGGTAATAATTATAAAGGAAGTCAGACTATAAAACATATCAAATGTTTGTTTATTGTAAGATTATTTCAGCTGCCCAAAACCTTTAAATGATGTTAAAAGCTATTTCATTTCCATCTCAGAAGAATTCCTAATTATTAATCAAAAACTTTCATATTAACCAATTTTAATTAAAAAGCTAAATTAATTTTTGTTTGTAAAAAAGCGTGTATTTTCCTTAATGTGCAATGTTTTCATAAGAACTTGTTCATAGCATGTTTCATGATTGTGGGATTATTTAACCCTTCGAGGAGAAAAAAGTAATATTTAGCCTACTTTTATAAAATAATTTTATACATGCCCGTTCAATAGGTATGTGTGTATAAAAGGATATATTTTGGTTCAGTAAATCATGATTTGCTTTAATAACAAAAACTAAATGGATCGAAATTGAAGATTTTAGAAAAAAAGAAAAAATATTTTAAGCTCTTATCTTCATAAATTTATGGGAATGTGAATATAAAACAGTTCATTCTACTTATTGGTTATATCACATTTTAATCAATTTTCAAAGTAAAAAAAAATTTTTTTTTTCATTACACCCCTATGGAGTTATTTAATAAAAAGATAGTACTACTTTTTTACTTACATGGAAACACTCAATAAGATAAATCAGGAAAAATAACAAAAAGAATGCAATTTTATTGTGTACATCCGTAAGAATTATATTGGGTGCTAGTTTGATATTCTGGGGGTCTAGGCCCTTAGTTGTTGTTTATGTTCGCCAAGATGGGCGATAACATTATCTTATGGTTACCTTGATATTTTAACATTTGGCAATGTGGTTGCCATGGGGATAACGTATATTAGAAATAATTTTTGGCTTTTTCTCGTGGTAACCCTATTAATTTCAGACGATTTTAATTGGATTTCTTTAACAATTTAACCATTTTTATTGCATTTGCTGTATCTTGCAAAATAAAACAGTCTTCTGTTTTATTTTGTGCTATTTTCGAATATGGATATTTCTAAAAAAATTAAGCGAGTACTAGGATATTTTATTTTTTATAGAATGAGTGTTGTACTTTTAATTATTGCTGTAAATATATATCGTCCGTTTTCACTTTATTTTCTTTTTAAAAATGTTTTATTAACGTTCCTTGTTCCATTAAATTCATTGAAGGAACTTGCAGTTTTTGGAACATTACACGTTTGCAGTAATTTTTATTTGATATTCATTATGATTTTTAATGTAGATAATGTAATTTTTTTATAACATAAAAATACAATTATTATTTTTGTGATAAAAATATAATATTAGTTATTTGTAATTGTTTTTTAATTACATTTCTAAAATTATAAAATATGTTATTTATAAATGTTACTTTTTTTTTAGTATTATTGTTATTTATTTGTTATTATGTTGTTTATTCATAATTATTTTTTTGTTATTTGTTTATAATTATTATGTCAAAAGAGTATTCTAATGTACGCTTCTTATTACAATACGTTGTGATTACTCTTTTTTTTATAATTACTATTAAATTATATTACATGATTATTATTACATAAAATAATTATTGTTAAATCATACTATATGAATATATAATAATTACTATAAAATATTATATCAATAGTATATTTAATAATTACTATAAAATTATATTATAAGATTATTTATTATATATTGTGCATAATATTACTATCAGTAAATATTTTTTTTGATTACATTGATATTCACTTTTTTTATTAAAATTGGTTATTCTCAATCTCTTCCTACAATCTTCATTCGAAACAGATTTTACTGTATTTCAAAAGTTCTTTAAAACTATTTTCCTGACGATCGCGTAGCGGTTAGCGCTGCTTGCGGGATTCTTTATCGCGCCAAGCAGCGTTTGGCGCGTAGATCCAGGATAACAAACTAGTTCCTTATATTGAAATAATTTCAAATCAATCTCAAAAACTAATGTCTTAAAGTATATGTATCATCTTATTCAAATATTAGAAACATATATGCAAAATAATAATTCTTATTTCATAAAATCAAGTTTTGAATACTTTTGTTTTAGGGGGGGGGGGATTTTTTGAATTGCAATTAAAATACTTCTATAATGACTAGCTTGTTGATACATTGGATATAAGTGAAGTTTTTGATAACTTGAAGGAAATAAACATTTCCTGTGGGGAAAGAAACAGGACTCAAACCACCTGGTCAATATAATTCACAACATCCTGCCTCCCGTATGAACCAGAGGGTTCATAACATTTTCATGAATGAATTTTCATGCATGCAACATTTTCATCTAGCAATTGAATTTTAAAATCAAGCATTTCTAGGCTTCTAGCACAGTTAAATTTTAAAAATAACACACAAATTAAATAATTAAACATTTTAACAAATTTCAAAGCAGTAATAAGAAATAACGGGAAATCTTCAATAACGTGGGCTGGATTTTCTACCGCCAAATCTTTTTTCTAGCCAAAGATCGATCGCCAAGGCGTATCCTTGAGAGGAACCGGTTTGTAGTAACCAATGCAATACGATTCTCCTCAGAGAAATCTCCGCGTAGTAATACATTGTATTCCTGACATTCGGGTTTTCATTTCAGTGTTGCTGTTTTCAGAAAATATTACCAGTGTAATTTAAAGGGTAGGTTAAACGATTTCTCGAACTCACATTTTAAACTTTTTTATCTCAAAATCAGATTTAGAAAAAACTTTATGTACATGTCAACTAAGTTAAATTTCAAGTTTTTTCTTTTCAAAGCAAAGAGTTATTATTTAAATTCGAAGCAAAATTACATTATTTTTATAAATATGAGACATAAGTATCAAATGAAGCATAGTTTTAATTTTTTTTTTGCCAGAACAAAGGAAAATAATTATTTATAATAAGGAAAAAACACACATTTTAGTACGATCAATGCAAATTGTCTAGTCAACATTGAGACAGAAACTAATCCAGAAATCTCAAATAGCTTACTATCCTAAATATCTATTATTTGTTTTATCTCATCATTACCTTAATTTTTAAAGGAGATAATCACTCACATTTTTCGAAATAATCGAATGCTTTTCTGAAAAAATTTTCTTCCTTTATATATATTCAGAGATGATTTATTTTTTAAAAACATAGATTATTTTATATTGGGTCTTTTTTTAGATAAAATAGTTACAAGGGTTTTATTACAATTTGGAAGGGAATATATACTTATATACAGTACAGAATCTTACACATTTCATAATTTTCATTATATTTCTCTTTATTTAATTGCAGATTTTCGAAAAAATAGCGATTTGCAAAAAGCTGTTGATATTGTATGAGTTTCTGAATAGTATAAGAAAATTCATTTCTGCTCCAGATAATAAAAGTGGGCGCCGTAACCTAGTGACCAAGGCAATGGACTCGTGGCCAGCGTATCATGAGTTCGAGCCCAATACCACTGAAGACCCGCAATGTAGGGGGGGGGCAATGCACAAAAAAATCTATCGATGCTCAAACATTCTCCCGTTTGTGGGGTGTAGAAGTTAGGAGAGGAGTTGCCAGCTCAGGTGTTGTCCTCGTCACTTGACCGTGGTTAAAAATTACGAGGTCAGTCTCCAAAAGCCCACGAGTAGCTGAATAGTGTGACACTTATACAAGTATTTACTCACTCCAGATGATAAATGTGCTGAAAATAAATCTCGAATTATCCACGCAAAATAAAGCTAGAATTTTATACAACCAAAACATCACGGCTTCTAGGATTCCTGGAAAGGGGTGACTGTAAATTGATATCTTATCTGCACCACTTTGAATGAATAGGAAATTCATTAATCAAGAGTTCATTAGGGTTTATAAGCAACAACAACACATATTTATTTATCTTAAATTAAGATTTCAAAATTAAGTACTTTTTATAAAACTAATTAACTCAATTCAAAATAAAAAAACTCTAGAATTAACTAATGTCTTTTTGAAAGCCTACATGATTTTATTCCTTTAATTTTTTTTTACATACATCTGTGTAAAATAATTAAATGATTTTTTTTCTAAACAGGATATAAGATGTAAAAATTCTTTTCATTGAAAATGAGTGATTTCCATTTTGTACAATTTATATTTCAATATTTGAACCATATTAAACTACAATTTTCACAAAAGTTATAATTGACATGGTTTAAATATCCATGTAAAAATTAAAATAGAATTTGCATTGAGACAATGATGAAATAACAAAATTTATGTGCTCCTTAATCCATTGTTTTCTAATAAAAATTAATAAACATTTAAAAACATGTAAATCTCAAAAACTCGGAAAATGATTTTAAAAATACCATATTATTACTGAAGATTGAATATATTATGCCAACTGCAAAGTTTTAAAATGAATGTTGAAAAAAAGAATGTGATCTGGAAAACACTTTTCTCCTTGCAAAACAAGAATGGGTTTTAATCAACAAGACTTAGATTTTTTCAGATGTCATAGCATTACTTTTGATTTGTTTAAAGACCATACCCAATAAAAATATGATTCATATCATTTTCTTAATTTCAGAACTTAAAACAAATATCAGTTAAAAAAAATCAATTAATTCAGCGTTTTTTAAACTGTGGGGCGCATGCCTCTAGGGGGCGGGATAATCCTACAAGGGGGTGTGAGCATGTCGAAGCTCATATGTCGTCCTCGTCACTTGACCGAGATTCAAAATTATGAGGTCCTTCACCAATAAACCTTTTTCAAAGTAAGGAATTATTATCATTTGAAGACGAAGGCAAATTATATTATTTTTACAAATACATGACATAAATATCAAATTACAAATAGTCTTTATTTTTTCCACTGCTGAGGAAAATATTAATTTATAATTATGAAAAAATTCACATTTTAGTATAATCAATATAAGAATTTCTAGACAACATATATTAAGACTGGATCTAATCTAGAAATTTTATATCTCTTACTACTCTAAATGAATTATTTGTTTTATCTTTATCATTATATATATATATATATATATATTTCAGAGCTAATTAATTATACACAAAGATTAATTCATACAAAGTGTTTTTCGATATAATAGTTAAAAGATATAATTTGGAAGTGAATATATACTTGTAGTATGGTATTTTATTTCACATTTCTAATTGCTTTTCTCTATTTTTTTATTAATAGTTTTTGGAAAAAAATAAAGATTTACAAAAAAATTGTTGATAATATTGAGTAAGTTAGTGAATATAGTTCAAGAAAATTCATTTCTGTTCCAGATAATAATATGTGTGGAAAATAAATCCTGAATTATTCACATATAATTAATTTAGATTTTGTAACAACTGAAACATCATGACACTTAGGCAGGATTCCTCTGAAAGAGGGATAAAATTTATATCTTATATGTATTACTTGATTTAACAGGAAATCGATCAATCATCGATTAAAATATATTTATTTTGAATTAAAACACCAAAATTTTAGCATTTATTTATAAAACAAACTAATGCAATTTAGAACAAAGAATTTTAGAGGTTTATAAATGCCCTTTTTGAAATTTCTTTATTCCTTAAAATCCTACATGATCTTTTTTTTTGTTGTATTCAGTTAAGAAAAATTTATAAAGCTCTTGTTTCATTTAGTAAAACACTTTAAAACACATGTGTGCAAAATAATTGAATGATTTTTCCCCTAAACAAGATATAAGATGCAAAAATTCTTTTCAATGTAAATGTGTGTGTGTGAGTGAGCTTTTAATTTTCCATTCATAATAATTTAGAACGAACAAAAATGTTGTAATTATAAACATTTGCCAATATGAGCATCCCTTTTATTTTTGTTCAAAACTAAAGCAAAAATTTTTCTGATTTTTCATGTTTAGAAAGACGCCGTTTTTAGGTCAACAAATCTATAGTACTGTTTTTGCGGCATGGTCCAAAAGATTAAAAAAAAGGGGAGTGTCAAGAATAGGGAATTCCTTTTGTCAAGAATTGGGGAGTGTTTCATATACTTGAAAACTATCCTTCAAGTTATACTGAGAATTTCTTTTTCTTTATTTTTGCTGCTTCGCTACTATAGCTCACTTCTTGTCTGAGAATCATCAGTTTAGAAATCTTTTTTTTTTTACCAGTCATTTTATTGTAAGCGATCTACAGTTTTAATTAAATGTCTTCAACGAGTACGAAATATGAAATATTATGAGTTTTTTGTTCAGTGATTAATTATATAAAAATACTAGCCGCACGGGGTATAACGGCTAGTATTTGAACTGATCAACTAAATTTGTTTCACTTGTTAAAAAAAAGGTCCTCTGTTTACAACAAATGAAATCTATATTTTTTCGATATTTATTACAATTGAAACGAAATGCTATAATTTTCATACCAATTAAAAAAAATTTACGAAGTTTGTATTCCTTTTTTTATAGACTATGTGTTACTTAGACAAAGTCATAACACTTTAAATTTTATGAGCAGCAAATATATATATATATATATATTCAAATGTGCTCATTTAAATTTCTAATACTCTTATCCCCATGAGAAAATCAAATAATTTTGAAAGGTAAAAAAAAAAGTCAATTCTTGAAAATACTAATCTAAAATAAAGTTCAAGTAATGATCAGTGCATATAATTTGCACAATTTAGCCAAATAAAAAACACACATAAAAGCTATTTACTAATCACTTACATATTTTTCAAAAAATTTATAATGTTATAAAATCAATCAAAGTATTGAAAAATTAGGAATATAAAATGTTTGCATTATTTTTATATAGTTTGACAAAGTTTAATATTAAAATATGCTCTGATTTTAAAACATTTGAAATAGCAAATGTGCTTAAATAAAGTTAAAACTTTTTAATAATTGAATTTAATAGAAGCGTTGCGCACGAAAGATGAAAAATATACATGTTAGATGGATTAGCTATTGAATGACTTTTGGAAGAAAATTGTCCCATATTCATTGCATCGCTAAAAATTATTCAACATTTCTTAAACCTAAAAATTAAATTTTAAATAATAGTAATCAAATAGTGTTATTAATTAAAAAACAACAAAAATGGACAACTAATTTTATAAATTAATTTAACATTGAAATTTAAGAACATGGGTTCCTTTGGCTGCAGACTTCAAATTTATATGCAATCACACCTCAACTGGGACCTTTAAATTGTATTTTATTAACTACCACACAACATCATTCGAGAAATTTGAAATCCCGTTTCTTATATTTTTTAAGTGGCACTTGCGGAATTTCACAAAGTGGATTCTTGGTAAAATCAGGATTCGAACCCATGACTAATCTTTTAGACTGCGACCCATTAAAAAAGATAAAAGCTGTAAAAATACCTTATACGAAGTAAAAATAGACGTGAAAACTAAATACTATGTAGAATTTTCCCTTAGAATGTCGATTCTTATAAATAGGTCGTTAGCGCGGAAATCTGTCACGAACTGCAGTCTTTTAATGAATAAAAGAAAGTAGAAAATAGAACGACTGATTTTAAGCATTAAAGAAATAAACTTTATTAAAAAAAGATTTTTTTTGAATGGGAAATAAATTGATTGATTTGAACATACTAAATTGTATTAAACATCTTTAAATTTCATATGAATTTCATTAAACTTACCAATAATTTTATTTTATATAATTATTCCACTTAACAAATGGTTAGAAATTTGTATTGTTTTTAATATAACAATTATAAATCAAATAATAAATAGAATGTTTTCGATAAAATGAATTTACTTAATTAAACCAATACTTAAATTAAGCCTTTTAAATTCATTAGAATTTCAAGCTTCAGAAAATAATGTAGGCAAAATGCAGAATCTTCCTCCAAATTGTATACACAATATATGTAGAGAGAGACCTTACTTTTTTTACTTTTAAATTAGTATTAATGATACATAATTCATTCTTGCATTTCTTGGTATAAATATTCTCGTAAAAAAAATTTAAGTATTCGAATATTCCTTTTTCAAATTTTTCATAAAAATGACACTTTTAAATTAACGAATGCTTCATTTCATAGAGAATGCCATTTTCCAATTCTATGAATATTATTATTGACAAATCTTAACACGTTCACCAGATCAAATAGCAACATAAACCGTCAGAATAAGCTGTTTTACATTAAATAAAAATACCTCTAATTGTTAAAAAATAATTAACTAAATTTAGTTTTTTTAAAATAAATATGTTATAGAATACATATTTATATAAATATTATATGTATATTAAATAAATTATATATAATTTATTATTTTATAAAAAATAAATATTATAAAGTGTAAATGGGTAAAAAGAATCTAAAGATAATTTTAGTAAAATCACTCAAGTAATATAAGGACGCTTATTAAACTTTTGTTTTAAAGCGGTGATTCCCAGAGTGGTTTATACAGACACCCAAGGGTCTATGACGACCTGCAAGGGTTCCACGTCAGCAAAACAATGATTTGGGGGTCCATTGAGGTATAAGGGAGGGTCTATGATAGTGGATCTCATAAAACAAGAACGTGACTTTAATTTTAAAAGAAAATTTAATCAAGTGGAACCAAATTTTACCGTTTAACAGATTTATTTACTAAATTTAATGAGGTTAGTTTGTACTTAGTAGGGGACCATGAATTTTAGTAAAACAAGAACTATTTCAGCATTTCTCTCCAGATCAGCTAAGGATAATACTTGAGATTCGAATTTTATCAATTGGACACAGACAATCTGTCAGGACATATTAACCTACGTTCAACAGTTAGATGCCTTTAATTCAGATTTTGAAACCAGGTGTGAGAATGCTTTAACTATGGTAATACCATAATCGGCAATGGATTCATATGGTCACATTGAAGAAAAAATGTCACATTACAATAAGGACTGATCGTTATGACCTCTAACGAAGGTCTTAAAGTTTAGAAACAGATGTCAGGAATTTTGGCTTTAAAAAGTGAAACCTGTTATTAGTCCCGAACTATAGAATATCACGAGGAAATTTTAAATTGCTTTTCCTAGTGGTGAAGGAGTTTCAGCGCAGTTGCCTATCTCCAAAACTAAAAAACAAAAAATTGGACACTAACAGAGGAGATTTAAGGTTAAATCTGACAAAATTGATCCCAAATGTTGAAAGTTTGATATTGTAACACCAGATAATCCCATTAAAATCATTTGTTTATTGTTCAGTTATTTTATTTAACAGTTTTATTTATTAATTGACCTTTAATTTAACTAATTCACAGTGATTTTTAAATTTTAAACGCTATACTCATTACAGATAGAAATTTAATTACTTTAAAGTAGGGGTAGTAGTACCAGCTGTCAAAAAGACAGTTAAGTTAATAAATTTGCAAAAACTCAATATTAATTAAGCAGGTGTCTATCCCAAACATTGCCCCCTGAAAAACATGGCAAGGGGTCTATGAGACAAAAAAGCTTGGGAACATATGTTTTGAAGAGTCCAACAAAAAACAAATGATTTATTACATATATAGTGAAAATCACTTAACACGAAACTGAAGAGACTGAAATATTTTTTGAAGAATTTCGTTAAAAAATTTCGTGTTAAGAGATACTGCAAAAAAAAAAATAATATAAATAAACAACAAAAAAATAAGTTTATTAGAGCTTATTTTATCTACATAGAATGTATATGCATGTATTTCATAAAAATCAGTGAAACAAAAACATTTACAAGAACTAAATTAAATTTAATACAAAATTTTAAAGTTTTTGAAAAACAAACATTTATTGAGTTTTTGGAAAATAATCTAATATTTTTCTTTGCATTGGCTTTTTAGCATCAAACTGTCAACAAAGTGTTCGATGTCGTTCATTTTGTTATTCACTTCACCATTGGAATGCGTGTGTGTGTCTTAATAACTGCGCACACTTTGTATTGTGTTAAGATAAAAGCACTGCAAATTTCTAAATCTTTAGTGAAGTAACAAATATGAAAAAAAAAATGTTTGTAAAAAGTCACGCAATTAAAATATGATACTATTGGTATTTTCAAATCAGGCCATATATTCAAGGGAAATCTACAAATCTTTCATAATACTTATTATCTAATGTCTTAAATTTAATCATTTGCATTTTTTTTCCAACTATCTTTTATAAACTAGGAAATTGCATTTTATGAAAGGTTTCTGTAATATACTCCTGGGTATAAAAGCTGCATTTTGAGGAATAATTCTATATGTTTAATTAGAACATTAATTTTTATTATATATTAAAATATTTTTTGTATCTTTTATTGTTTTTTAAAGAGCCGCAGCTGAGTTGTGATTTGAATTTTGATTTTAGCAAAGGTCTATCATGTGAAACTCTGCAAGTGCTAATTATAACGTGAAATGGGTGGTATTCTGTACAAGTTAGGATAATACCAGTTAGCGACCCAATTTATGTGCCACAGTGGTTGTCAAGCTTTTTAAACTCACGTAATCCTTAGAACTATAAGGTATTTTCAGGGAGCTCTATTCCACACACACACA